>JAODAL010006091.1:0-137003 GCA_025379985.1 Phyllomedusa bahiana
TGGATTTTTAAGGAAACAACAGGGGGAACGTTACCATAAAAACTGTTATAGGAAACAACAGAGGAAACAGTATAGCCAAAAAATTTTTAATAGAAAACATACAGGGGAAAAACATATGGGCATAAAATTTTATAGGAAAATAAGGGAACATTTTAGCCATAAAATTTTTATGGAAACATACAGAAACGATAGCCTAAAAATTTTTATAGGAAATACAGGGACCGGGTTACATAAAGACTTTTTAGGAAATTTTAAAAGGGGAAAGTAGTATAAAACCCTTTTATAGGAAACATAAGAGGAACAGTATATACAAAAAAACTTTTTATAGGAAACATACAGAGGAACAGTATAGCCATAAAGACTTTTATAGGAAACATACAGAGGAACAGTATAGCCATAAAGACTTTTATAGGAAACATACAGAGGAACAGTATAGCCATAAAGACTTTTATAGGAAACATACAGAGGAACAGTGTAGCTATAAAGACTTTTATTGGAAACATACAGAGGAACAGTATAGCCATAAAGACTTTTATAGGAAACATACAGAGGAACAGTATAACCATAAAGACTTTTATAGGAAACATACAGAGGAACAGTATAGCTATAAAGACTTTTATAGGAAACATAGAGAGGAACAATATAGCCATAAAGACTTTTATAGGAAACATACAGAGGAACAGTATAGCCATAAAGACTTTTATAGGAAACATACAGAGGAACAGTATAGCCATAAAGACATTTATAGGAAACATACAGAGGAACAGTATAGCCATAAAGACTTTTGTAAGTGACATATTATTGCTCCAAGCAGCTTGAAGGCCACAGTATGGCCCAAACTAGGCCTTGTCCTGCATGTTGTAACCCAAAACAAATATGGAAACCCAACTATCAGCTCCTTGCTTTATCTTTTTTGTCCTCCACTCTCATCTCTGCCTCTTTTTTTCCTTTAAAACTGGTCCACATGACAGAAATGGGAGAAAAGGACAAGTGTCCATCAAACCTTATATGAACTTCAAAAAAATTTTGTCCATTGGGATTCGGGAACTTTTATTCAGCAGTTTAGATCAAGCTCCTTCTGAAACTCACAGATAATTATTTATAAGCTCAATTTCTACAGCATTGGTTGTTTTTATAAGTAGAAGTCGAATTTCAGTGCAAGAAGTCTGACCGCTCTAACCAGGCATTTTAATTTCTAATTGTGCGGTTTTAAAGTTACTTTATAATAACAGGCAACTTCCTTTGTAAATTTATGGCAGCCCCGGGAACTACACAGTACGGTATTTTTCTAAAAAGGAAAAACTGCTTATCCCTGAAAACGAGTAGATGAGTCATTTCTAGCATTTATAATAAAGTCGTTATATGGTGTTTTCTCAACCTACAGGCGACTTTCTTGGGTCCGGTATAATGTAAACATTGCATTACCTGCGATATGAAAGCTACTTCTTTCTTTTAGCCAGTATTAAAATTCTTCACACTTCCAGTTTACAAGTCCTGTCTAGACCAACAAAACCCTCAGCTGTAGAGCTTATATTGGAAGGACGTGGTTAAATGAAAGGGAACGTTGTCTCATTTCAGGTAGCATTACTGATCCAAGCAATCGTAAAAATTGTGCGATAAGCACACGGCCAATGAAAATATTTTATGCATAATACGTGAGTTCCAAGATCTGATGGTACTGTACAGAGGCAAAACTGACATACTGTGCTAGTGCGAAGCCTGAGGGGGTAAAACTTTACACATGACTTCACCTTTTGGCATCCTTTGAACCACCCCTGAAGACCCTACACTAGACATAACACAGTTCATAAATGTTCCCCTTAGGCCATGTCCCCACGGCACTGGTTTGCGGCTGGTTTTTCAGACGGTTTGCGGTTTTGCAAACCGTCTGAAAAACCGGCCACAAACTTTTACAGCATTGTACTTGTTCATTCTTCCGTCCGGTTTTCGTATGGAATATGAACAGGAAGGGGAAGGGCTTTTCTCCGTTCACCGTGGACCGACCCGTATTTTTCCTGTGCCGTGTAAACGGGCCCTTAGTGTTCCTTTAAATGTTACTATTGCTCACATAGTGATACCCTGGCCACCTCATCCAAATGACAGACTCAACCTTGCGACACTGGAAAATTTGTCTCTGCTACATGAGTACTTACACATTGGTCTACGTATGCTAAGACTGACATATTTTCTACACTCCTCAACTAGACTAAGGCTATGTCTCCACCGCAAGACTCACAAACACATGCATAAAAAAAAAACACGCTGAAAATGCATTTTTTGAGCTGTTTTTGACATGCACTGGCCAAAAAACTCAGTTTTATGAACTGTTTTAGGATTTGGGTTTCAATGAGTTTTTGGTCCAATGCCATGTAGATCTAGCCTAAGAACTTGAAGTGATTTGCTCCAATTTAAATACAAAGGTGTAAGCCTCTAAATAAATTTAGAAAATGAGATCTACACCTGTTCAGTTTATGGCTTTCTTTTCAATAAATTAGTCCAGGGCTGGGTTCACCCGGTGATTTTTGACGCTTATTTTGCTTCAGTTTGTCAGTCAAAACAAGGAATGAAATCTACAGAGAGAATAAGTATGGAAAGTGTTTTGGATCCACTCCTGGTTTTGGCTTATAAATACTACTGCAAAATACTCCTCAAAAAAAACATCCAGCCTGGAAGTTAGACACTACTCCATATTCTTACCATTTTTTAAAATGTCCCATATCAGACATTTATGGCATATTCAAAGAATATGCCATAAATATTTAACAGGTGTGGGTCCCAGAGAGGAGTGTGCTCGGCTGTACTTGGAACTTCCATAGAACAGAACTGAGAGTGCTATGTATACGCAGCCACGTCACCCTTCTGCATGGAGACTTTTAGGCCATGTTCACACGGCTTAATTGCAGGACGTATTTCGCCCCGCAATTACGCTGTTTGCACGGGAGCGAGGCGAGGGGGCCGGCAGCTCGCCAGCCTCATAGACATGCATTATCCACGGCACGTATTCGCCATGAATAAGTCGCATGTCACTTCTCTCCCCGCTCACCGTATTGTGCAGGCAGGGAGAGGAGACGTAATCCATAGTTCTCTTTGAGAACTGTGGATTACCGTAATGACCGGGACGTATTGCAGCCCGTAATTTGCGCAGTACAGTGCGAATTATTGACTGAAATACGTCCCAAAATAAGCCATGTGAACATGGCCTTAGGGGGCCTGTTCTAAAGATTCCTATTGATATGTCACAAATGTCTGAGATGGGAAGGTGGTGCCTTTAAAGGGTTGTACCATGATAGAAAATGATGGCATATCGCTAGGATATACCATCATGTACTGATAGGTGGTGGTCCCATCTATGAGACCCGCAGCCAAGGGTGCCAATAGGGCAGTACGGGCAGTACTAATGTCAGGGGCCTTAATCAGAAAGGGGCAGACTGATATGTTAAAAATAGGAACTAATAATGGGTGGCGGCCCCATTTGATTTGGTTGTATGGGGCCCTGAAACGCTTAATAGATGACTGATGGCAGCCCTGCCCGCAGCTATCTTAGGAAAGTGCCTCCGAAAGTCATAGCACAGACCAAGGAGCCGGCCACGCTTGCACATGGCTCTCCAGTCTGTTCTATGGAGTTCTGAGCAAAGTGGAACACACCGCACAGCTGTACTCTGAGCTCCCATAGACCAGAATGGAGAGTAACTGCACAAACGTGGCCGGCTCACCAGTCTGTGCTGTGACTTTTGGGGGCCCTTCCCCCAGATAGGTGCGGGTCCTAGAGGTGGGACTCCCACCTATCAGAAAATGGTGGCATTTCCATAGCAATATCCCATTATTTTCTATCGTGATAAAACCCTAAGTAGTGTCAAGAAAATTAAAAATTTGAGTGTAAATTTTTGGTATTATGACTTGCCACTTTTTAAGGCACAATTTGTTGTAACTTGATTAATAAGTGGGGTCCAGAGACCACAGGATTGTTTTACCTCCTCCATGCCCTGCAAAGAAGTTGTACCTAAACAATCACCCACAGAAAGAGATCTGTGATTGACTGGTTGACATAAACCATGATTCCATTCCCACCATTCTAGATAAATGTAACCAGAGGGAAGCAGTTTTCTTGCTAGTCATTAACCCTCAATATGCAATTGTGGCCTAATGGTTATACATTGTAGCCACGATCCAAATAAAATCCCCTGAGGCTGTCATTGTAGATGCTTGTCAGGGTATGGTTTAGGCCTCTTCGCATGCGCTATTTATTTGATCCGTTCTAAAGTATTCCTTAATTGGTTTCCTTGCAGTGTCAGCTCTCAATGGTTACTCAGAGATTGGTAATCTTGCGCATTGTATGTGACTATTTTAAAGTTAAGGTTAAAAAGCTTCTGACATAATAATAACTTATCATCTGCAATACGTGATGAGTAATTGTGAAGGTCCTAGCACTGGGACCCCCATCAGTTACAAGAACAGGTGTCCAGTGCCCCATGTTTGAATGAAACAGTCGTCTAGGGAAGAAATGTGTAACCATCAGGTTCCTTTCTCCCCTGCAGCTCTGGCTCTCTATAGAGAGGCTAACCTTGTTGAGCTCCTCAGTTGATGCTTGGCCTCATCACCCAGAACAAGTATTGGGTCTCCCTTAGCTTCGATGGGGAAGCCCTTGTCCTGACACTTTGCAGGAACTGCCTGGCCTGGAGGTGGAGGGGATAAAACATGGCTTGAAATAGACTTTATCCTTGTGCACTTTTTTGAGCGACACTGTGGCACTTTTTATGCATTTGGGTAAAGAGAGCGAGTACTCAGGCTTTCTATAAAATTGGTCACGCATGAGCATTGCCACAACATTCAATCTCTGAATGCCAAAGATAGGTGAGCACTGTAGTATGCTTGGTAGTAGTCCCATAAAGACAGAATGGAGTGGTGGTGCTCATACTTGACCTCCACTTTATTGAAACATGGGACACTGGACAACCATTCTTGGTGAGGGTCCCAGTGGTAGGACTACACCAATCAACCACTCACCTATTCTGTAAATAAGTGATAGGTTATCATTAGGCAAAGCCCCTTTAAGCATCCATATATAGGGCGACATGTATGAATGTTGGCGCATAGAGGCCAGTTCTAAATCTCTTTAAGGTATTGTAGAATGCGCTAGGATATATGAACCTGTTCTTCTGCAGGTCATACATACAGGAGCAGTGTAGAGCCAATACCACAAGTCTGGCTCAGGCACCACCTTTACCCTGGTCTGGCTGTTCTTCTGCAGGTCATACATACAGGGCAGTGTAGAGCCAATACCACAAGTCTGGCTCAGGCACCACCTTTACCCTGGTCTGTTCTTCTGCAGGTCATACATACAGGGCAGTGTAGAGCCAATACCACAAGTCTGGCTCAGGCACCACCTTTACCCTGCTCTGTTCTTCTGCAGGTCATACATACAGGTGTAGTGTAGACCCAATACCACAAGTCTGGCTCAGGCACCACCTTTACCCTGGTCTGGCTGTTCTCCTGCAGGTCATACATAAAGGCCCGTGTAGAGCCAATACCACAAGTCTGGCTAAGGCACCACCTTTACCCTCGTCTGTCTGTTCTTCTGCAGGTCATACATACAGGGCTGTGTAGAGCCAATACCACAAGTCTGGCTTAGGCACCACCTCTACCCTGGTCTGTTCTTCTGCAGGTCATACATACAAGGCATGTAGAGCCAATACCACAAGTCTGGCTCAGGGACCACCTTTACCCTGGTCTGGCTGTTTTTTCTGCAGGTCATACCATACAGGGCAGTGTAGAGCCAATACCACAAGTCTGGCTCAGGCACCACCTTACTCCGGTCTGGCTGTTCTTCTGCAGGTCATACATACAGGGCAGTGTAGAGCCAATATACCACAATCTGGCTCAGGCACCACCTTTACCCTGGTCTGGCTGTCTTCTGCAGGTCATACATACAGGCAGTGTGAGCCAAATACCACAAGTCTGGCTCAGGCACCACCTTTACCCTGGTCTGGCTGTTCTTCTGCAGGTCATACATACAGGGCAGTGTAGGGCCAATACCACAAGTCTGGCTCAGGCACCTTTTACCCCGGTCTGGCTGTTCTTCTGCAGGTCATACATACAGGGCAGTGTAGAGCCAATATGAAAAGTCTGGCTCAGGCACCACCTTTACCCTGGTTTGTCTGTTCTTCTGCAGGTCATACATACAGGGCAGTGTAGACAATACCACAAGTCTGGTTCAGGCACCACCTTTACCCTGGTCTGGCTGTTCTTCTGCAGGTCATTCATAAAGGCACAGTGTACAGCCAATACCACAAGTCTGGCTCAGGCACCACCTTTACCCTGGTCTGTTCTTCAGCAGGTCATACATACAGGGCAGTGTAGAGCCAATACCACAAGTCTGGCTCAGGCACCACCTTTACCCTGGTCTGTTCTTCTGCAGGTCATACATACAGGGCAGTGTAGAGCCAATATCACAAGTCTGGCTCAGGCATCACCTTTACTCTGGTCTGGCTGTTCTTCTGCAGGTCATACATACAGGCACATTATAGAGCCAATACTACAAGTCTGGCTCAGGCACCACCTTTACCCTGGTCTGGTTGTTCTTCTGCAGGTCATACATACAGAGCAGTGTAGAGCCAATACCACAAGTCTGGCTCAGGCACCACCTTTACCCTGGTCTGGCTGTTCTTCTGCAGGTCATACATACAGGGCAGTGTAGAGCCAATACCACAAGTCTGGCTCAGGCACCACCTTTACCCTGGTCTGCCTGTTCTTCTGCAGGTCATACATACAGGGCAGTGTAGAGCCAATACCACAAGTCTGGCTCAGGCACCACCTTTACCCTGGTCTGACTGTTCTTCTGCAAGTCATACATACAGGACAGTGTAGACAATAACACAAGTCTGGCTCAGGCACCACCTTTACCCTGGTCTGTTCTTCTGCAGGTCATACATACTGGACTGTGTATAGCCAATACCACAAGTCTGGCTCAGGCACCACCTTTACCCTGGTCTGTTCTTCTGCAGGTCATACATACAGGGCAGTCTAGAGCCAATACCACAAGTCTGGCTCAGGCACCACTTTTACCCTGGTCTGGCTGTTCTTCTGTAGGTCAGGACAGGACATTGTAGAGCCAATAAAACAACTCAGGCTCAGGCACCACCTTTACCCTGGTCTGGCTGTTCTTCTGCAGGTCATACATTCTGGACAGTGTAGAGCCAATACCACAAGTCTGGCTCAGGCACCACCTTTACCCTGGGTCTGTTCTTCTGCAGGTCATACATACAGGGCAGTCTAGAGCCAATACCACAAGTCTGGCTCAGGCACCACCTTTACCCTGGTCTGGCTGTTCTAACTGTTCTGCGCCTAGGTTTGTCGTCAAATAATCATACATGTGTCTACTTCTATGAATGTGGTGCGACGTCCCCAAATCTTTTGCGCATTAAAAAGTGTTGGCCGCCACTTATCGCACCAAAGTTTGGACTATTACTGTTCATACATCTATAGAACAGGTCTACTAAAGCTTTTTGATGCCAGATAACTGGTACAGCCCCGTTCTTACATGTCGCCCATAGTGCCAAAAAGTGGAACCTCCTTCATCAACCCAAAAAACCCAACATGTCAGATAGATAGATATCTGCCTATAATGTATCACACCCTCTCGTGTCATGAAAAAATGCCAACAGCTGTTGATAACGGGCACAAGTACCAGACACTAATATATGGGCACCAGTCTGAGGCCTACTGAGGCCCAGGACCTAGCAAAGAGCCAAAGTTCATCAGTCTGAGCTCCCGTACAAGCGTCTTATCTGTAAAGTAGCCAGGAGGAATGTCCCAGTGACACAACCTCCAGTAGGCATGGAATTTCTGTAGCGCGAGGAGGGGGGGGGACCCTCTGAGAAAAGCTGTTTAGATTTTGGCTTGTAAAAGTCTCACAGTTTGAAAACAATGGAAGTTCACAGAGCTGGGATTCTTTCCCTCTGTTTCATTACTCTTTTTGATTGACACTTTAATGAGGGCGCCAGGGGTCGACACCCTGCCAGGGGGCCGGTTCATGCCCCGTTTATCTCACAGTCCTCTAAGACTAAAATAACACGCCAGGCTGAGTTTCACTGGCTTGTGATCCAACAGCCCACCATGATGAATTGAGTGCCTGCAGCAAGCTGGCAGCTGAAGTGTGGTGTAACAGAATCTTCCTGTCATCACAATACAATGGATTTGCTGAACGCTGGACTTTCTCACTGTTCACCATCGCGCCATGAGCACAGAAGTTCCTAAAGTTCATTTTCCAAGGCTTTGGAAAGTGATCATAAATAACCAGCAAGGTTACTCGAGGCCTTTAATTGCTGCAATCCTGTTACTGAATATATAGGTGAAGTATTAGTCAGGAAGGCCGTAAATTCCCCCGTTCTCGTCTATGAGATTCCCAGCAGCGGATGAGGCGGCTGTGGTGGCATTTTTGTGATTTGCAGAAGCGGCAGATGGCAGCGAGGTCTTTTATGGCGCAGAAAATACCTATAAATTTGAGAATCGAACGTTTAATACAAAAAGTAGCCGATATTAAAACAAATAAATTAAAACAAATTGGATTCATTGAAATATATGGCGGTCCACCAGGACACTTTCCCCTTTCTAGTTTTTGATATATGCCCACTTTAGGGTTGGTAATTTATAGGGTGGCAGACAACGTCTTTGTGCGGTTATGATATACGTCCACTTTATTCTGTCTACGACGCGTTTTAATAAAATGAAATTCTCATCTTGATTTATGGGAATTAAATGAACATTATTGAAGCAACTGAGAATTTTTGGACTGCAGTCAGCTGTTTCAAAGGCAATTGTCACTTGGATAATATTGATTCTTAAACAACAGGAATGAAGCCTGAAGAATTGGTCTAGAACAAACCAGAAGGTTGTATCTGAGCTCAAATTTTACCCCAAAACAGTCCAAACCCAAGAATCCAGATATGACTCTTCACCTTGTTGGATGTTCAGGAAGTTGAGATATTGATTGTTGTTTTTGAGCGGGTCCTTGCACTATGATGATAGTGACCAATAGTGGTTTCAATTGTCTACAAACAATTGCAGGGTGCCTACACCCATTGGAGTCACACATCACATGTCATATAGATAGGACAGCACCCATAGCTCTCAATGACATAGGTCAGGATGCAACAGATTACCAGGCTGAGTCAGTCCATACTTGACATCTATAAACTTCCAGCAGTTACAAATCCAAGGCATCAGCATCTCCCAATTTAGTTTTAGTGTACATGTGGTTACTTTCACATCGTGCTTTGGCAGCCCATTGGTGGTATCTGTCGAGAGACTGTAAAAATGTATCCCAATAAATACTGCAGTGGGGCCATGAAGGGACCATTGATTTCTATAGGGTAAACACAGTTCTAACTGAATTTCATTTGTCCTATTTAGTGCATGTGTCCGGTGCAGAAACTGGACACGTTGACTTAATAGGACAAACATATTTCAATTAGAACTACGTTTGCACTATGGAAGTCTATGGCTGGTGTGACCCCATTATGGTATCCATCGGAATAAATTTTTCAGTATCCTAACGTATACCCATGAATGGGCTGCCAAGACACAATGTAAATGAGGCATAATACAGAACAATAAAGCCCCTTTAGGCTATGTTCACACGGGGTAATTTCGGCGCGCATTTCACTCTAATTGCGCTCTAATACGGGCGAGATGCACGCCGAAATTACGGTAATCCATAGTTCTCATAGAGAACTATGGTTTACGCTTCCTCTCCCCACTCGTGCAATACGATCGTATTGTACGCACAGGGAGATAAGTGATATGTCAATAATTCGCCGCGAGTAATGAATGTCAATGGTGCCGGCGGGCTGAATAGGCCATTGTCATAGAAACGTGTGTTATGTTTAAGGCCAAAAGACGTCGCTGCAGACGAACGACATGAAATGCCCGACACCAAAAGTTGGTGGGCGGTCGTTAATGGGTTAAACATTATAGGTTCCTAGACATTTCTTGTTTTGATGTTCTTGCCATTGAAAACCTTACATGTTTCTTAGTTGTATACCTTTACATTTCCTTGTTCTTTGTTGCTTTCCCTCATATTGTACTTTAGTCCGTTAAGATTTTGCAACCAGAAAACGGGTCCCATTTATTTCTATGAGGTTTAGGATGCAGGTCCGCATTCAGAACGACATGCATACTATTTTTTACGCGTTTCCACATGTGGAATAAGACAGAAGAATGAACATGTTCTAAGTTTTTTTTACTCTTTTACTCGACCGACAAAATACACGTTGTATGAACTTCTATTTTCTATTGATGGTTTACTCTCAGTTTTAAGTGAGTATTTCAAGTCAGAATTTCCATAGATGCCGACTTGAAATACTCATCATGTGGACGGAGCCTTACACAGGTTTTTTTTAGGTATATCTGCCTGTTTGACTTGTCACACTGTGTACCTACACGTTGTACATAACCATTGCACATGTCTTTGCCCTCTTGTCTGTATTGTACTTTTTATTCCTTGATAACCCTTTTTTTTGACGGGAAACGTTTGGGAAATTTGGGAAAGTCCTGTATTTTTTTGGTTGGTTTAAAACTGTGCAATTTATTTTGGTGTCCATCCCCCTTTAATTTTTTTGCAGTATCTTCTTTATTTGGCATAGTAGGGTTTTGTACCTGTAGGTTGAGGTTCCAGCTTGGGGTTGTGGTTACCCCATTTATAGGTAACTTTATTTCCTTTTTCTTGGCTCTATTAAGGTTGAGGTTGGGGCTAGTGTTATTTTAAACATAAATTAAAGGGGGTTTGCATCATTTCTTTAAATTTCTTCGAAAAAGGGGGGACAGGGAAAAAAGCAGCTTTAATTAAATGTCATTAGAAAAGCTGCCCTTTTTTCACTGTTTTTCCTTTCTTCCTTTTCTGTAAACACATTTTCCCCTGTGGGGGTCGGATCCCATCCCTTTTCTTTCTTGGCTGACAGCTCACTTTTTACATTTTTGCTGGCCTGGGTCGTTTTCAGGGGAGAAAGCATTACCCCTCTCTCACTAAAAGTGGGGAACGGCACAATTCACTCTGCACAGCCCAAACACAGGGCCTGCCCCTGCTTCTAAAACAAAAACCAATTGTGCATGGTGCCAAATGAAAAAAAAAACAAGCTTTCCGCCTCTCCATAAAAGTAGGGGCCGACGAAATTTCCCCCTCTGCCAGCCAAAAGAAAACACAATAATACTGCGGGGTTCTAAAATTTCAAAAAGCGAATTGTGCCTCGTCCCTAATGTCCTGCCTGAAAAAATACGGGGGAACTGGCTGCTCTGCATGATTTCGTAAAAGACTGGATTCAATTGTAACAAAATTTAGTGTAAAGGGAGGAGTTCTAGAAGATTGTCTAACTGCAACCTGTAAACCCTACAAAAAAAACGCTTTTGGAAAAAAAGACACATGCATGGGGACTCGAGGGGGGGGGGGAACCTGGTAGGCATGAACAGTGAAGGGGGGATGTTCACAGTTAAGAAACACCCAGCGGGGAGGGGAAGAAACCCCCCTAAATTTGAGAGCGAGAAGCTGAGAGACAATGAAACAAACAACGAAAAACGTACACCCCTTTAAAAGATTTAATTTTATCACAAGGTCTCACGTTAGTTGTATTCTTTTGTATTTTATTATATTCTAAATTGTTGTCCTTATCTGGCAAGTCCCCCCATGAAGGTTGGTTTCCACAATCTTGGCCAACACCCGGTATGATAGTCTCGGTCAGGATGGTCTGAAAACGGGAATATCCCTTTTTAAATCGAAAATGATTCTAAATGTATTCGGTTCCAAAAAAGTACAGTGGGCGGAGCCAAATAGGGCACGTTTCTAGGGGGGCCCTCACCAACAGCGTAAACCCCGGCTTAAAAAACCTCCAGCGATCATCACGGGCACAACACTTTTTCAGGGAGAGGGGTTTCCCGGGTTCTGTCTGGGTGACTTCGGTGATTTTGGGCTTCCCCAAAAGGGTTTGGCTGACGCGGGATCCGGGAATTTGAACGCGGGCGGTTCCCCACGCCCGCGTTCAAAGGAAGCGCAGCTCCGCAGTTTGGAGCTTAGCCTCACCCCCCCCAGCCCCAAAACCCTGCGGGTATTTTGGGCCTCAACCCCCCGTCGGGACCGAAACGCCTTGTACCCAATAACTTTCCGGCGGGGAACGGAGGACCCCTCCCCCCCCCAAATGGCCGGGCCATTTTAACACCGGGGCCCCACTTACTCACCCTTTTTCAGATCATGCGCCCCTCTGAAAAAGTGCCGCTATACCCCCAAAAAGCCTTTGTTTGCCTGTCTCCTGCTGCTCTCCAGAGATCGGGCTCCTGCCGTGACTTCTACACCCCCATCCCTGTTTAAATAGCGCCGGGTCTCAATTCAAGGCCCGCAATTTCCCCCCCCGCCCGCGCAGTCCCCTAAAAAAGACAGACCCCCACCAAACAATTTCCATTCCGCAGACTCTGTCTCTACATTTTCCTATACGTTGGAAAAAAAAAAAAAAACTGTTTTCCCTTCCGTCCTCCTCAACTGTCCCCAGACCCCTTAGGGGAGCGCCTCCACAACTGTCCCCCCAAGAAGCGCCTCCATAAACGGCCCAGCCCATAGAGAGCCCTCCATAAAACTGCCCAGCCAGAGAGCGCCTCCATCAACTGTCCCACCGGGGGGCGCCCCGCCCCCTGCCCCACCCAAAGGGAGTCCCCCATCACCGTCCCCCGGAAAAGTGCCCCCAACTTCCCTCAGTGAACGCCTCCATCAACCCCAGCCAGGGCGCCTCCACAATCCCCAGCCGAAGGCCGCCATCAACCTGCCCCAAACCAGGCCCCTCCTCAATGCCCCCACCCAGAAGCGCCCATCATTTCCCAGCAAGAGCGCCCCATCACTGCCCCACCAAGAGCGCCCCATCCCTGTCCCAGCCAAAGCGCCTCATAAACTGTCCCGCCAGAGACCCTCCACCACTCCCAACCAGGGGCGCCTCCATAAAATTTCCCGCCAGGGGCCCCTCCATCGACGTCCCACCCAAAGCGCCCATCACCTGCCCACCAAGGCGCCCTTTTCACCTGTCCCACCCGGAGGCCTCCATCAATCCAAAACCGGGCGCCTCCATCAACTGTCCCAGCCAAGAGCGCCCCATAAACTGTCCCACCGAGAGCGCCCCCACACCTGTCCCAGCCAGGACCCTCCATAAACTGTCCCAGCCAGAGGAGCCTCATCAATTTCCCCGCCAAAGAGCGCCTCCACAACGGTCCACCCCCCAGAGAGCGCCCCCCCAACTGCCCCACCGGGAAGGCCCCCCCCTTTCCCCAGCAGGAGGCCCCATAAACGTCCCACCAAGAGGCCTCCATAAACGTCCCAGCTGGAAAACGCCTCCATCAACTTCCCAGCAAAAAGAGAGCCCCTCCATCCAACACCCCCCAGCTAAAAGAGCGCCGCCTCTCGCCCAAAAACCAAGAGCGCCTCCTCACCGCCCAGCCAGAGAGCGCCTCCATCAACTGTCCCCCAGGAGCCCCTCCATCACTTCCCAGCCAAGGGGCCTCCATCCTTCCCCCAGAGGGCCCCACCTTCCCACCAGGACGCCCCAAAAACGTCCCCAAAAGGGGCGCCTTTTTCAACTGTCCTGCCGGACGCCTCCTCAACTGTCCCCCCCCCGGAGGCTCCATCAATTTCCCCAGCCCGAGAGGCCGCCAAACCGCTAAAACCCAGGGCGCGCCCCACCCCCTGTCTAAACCAGAGAGCCCCCCATAACCCCTGCCCGCCAAACCCTCCACCTGTCCCGCCAAGAGCGGCTCCACGGAGTCCCCCAGAGAGCCCCCAAATCACCTGTCCCAAAGCCTAAGCCCCAAAGTCGCTTCCCAGCCAGAAGCGCCTCCCACTGTCCCACCCAAAGAGAGCCCTCCATCGCCCTTTTCCAGCCAGAGGGGCCCCTCCTCACGTCCCACCGAGGCGCCTCCTTCCTGCCCAAACCAAAGCGCCTCCATCCCCTGCCCCGCCAAGAGCGCCCCCGGCCCCGAAAATTGCCCCCCGCCAAGAGCGCCTCCTCACGTCCCCAGCCAGGAGCGCCTCCGCAAAAGGTCCCACCAAAGGGCCCTTCCCGTCGATGTCCCACCCAGGGAAGCCTCCTCGCTTTTCCCCACCAAGACCCCCTCCACCCTTCCACCAAGACGCCCCCGGGTGCGTCCCAAAACCAGAGAGGGATCCGCCCACCGGAGTCCCCATCGACGCCCCACCAGAGGCGCCCCCACGACTGCCCCGCCAAAGCGCCCCCATAACTGTCCCCCCCAGACACCAAAAATGTCCAACCGTACCAAACCCAATTTCTTTCTTTTCCCCCCATTATCGCTTCTCCACTTCCCTCCCACTTATGCTATCCCAAACCCCCCGTAAAATGAATCTACACCCCCCCAAAACCTACCCCCAAAACCGTCTGCGCCCCCCAACCCTTTTCCCCCCCTTCACTGTTAATGCCCTCCGTACCAAAAAACCCCTCCCAAAATTTTTCAGTCTTTTTAACGCCCCTACTCCCCCCCTCCGCCCTTCTGGCTTCCCGGAACTACCCCCCAACCCCAGGCCCCCCCACACTTCCCACCATATCATGCCTCCCAAACGACCACCCAAAAATTCCGTTTCCCCTTCAACGATACACACCCTGCCCTGCTCCCCCCTCCCTTCCTTGGAGCTCTCTGGAATGCGCAGTCTTATGAATAAATTAAATATACATGACTTTTCACTCCCCAATTATTTCCGGGTTGACGAAACCTGGCTGACCCCCTCTGACACGCCCCCCCTCCGACCCCCTTTTAGCGGCCTCCCTTACCCCAATCCTCCCCTGGAAACCGCTGGTGGGGGTGGGCCTCCTCCTTCTAACACCTGCCCCTTTGCCCCCTCCCACCTCCCCTTCCCAATTCTTCTCCTTGAGGACATTTTGCCCAAAATCACGCCCCTTCCGACCTCCAAGGGGCTGTTGTCTACCAAACCCCGCCAGGCCCTGCCCGTTTTTTCTTGACCACTTTGCTTCCTGACTTCTCCACTTTTTTCCCCACTCCCCCTTCTCTGGGGCTTAAACATCCCAATCGACCGCCCCCTCTGCTTCCAAAAACCCTTTTCCCAAACTCGCTCCTCCTTGACCTCTCCCATGGACCTCGGGAGCCACCCCAAAAAGATGGACCAGGACTCTCTTAAACCCGCCTCTGCCCCCCTTTCCGCCTTCCAAACTCTCCACCCCCCTTTTCTGACCACAACCTGCTTCCCCTTCACCCTACTCCTCCCAACCCCCCCCTGTCTCTTTCCAGTAGACCCCCGGAAATACAAAACCCCAACCCTCATACTCTCTTGGCCCTTTTTTTCAACATCTCCTCATTTTAAGACCCAACCACCCCACTTTCTACCCTCATTTATCACCGCCCCTTTATCAGTCGCTTCCCACACACCGAACCCGCAAAATCAACAGGCAACCGGCACACGGCTCCCAAAAATGAGGCGTGTTCTAGCTGCCGAACGCCCGGGAAAAAATCTCACTACGGGAAAATTGCCTTATACAAACACTCACTCAGACATTTAAACCCTCGCTTTAGCCCAAAAGGGCTTTCCCCTCTCATATCCTCCTTCCCCACAACCCCCGCAAATTTTTCAAAAACCCTTTAACCTCTTCTCCCTCCACCTACACCTCCTCCCCCCCTCCTCATTTTAGCGACCCACTTTGCCCTTCACTCCCCAGAAGATCAAACCCTCAGAGAAACTTCAGCCCCCCGTCCCCAACACCCCCCTCTACCCTTGCAACCTGCCTTCCCCCCTTTAAATTTCTTCCCCACGTCACCATACAAGCTCCCTCTCTCTGTCCAAAATCCCAAATCACTACCTGTTGTCTTGACCCACTGCCAACCCACCTCCTCCCCGACCTCATGCTTCTATCATCCAGCCCTACCCATCTCTTTAACCTTCACTAACCCCTGGGATCTTCCCCTTCCCCCCTTTAAACATGCAAATCACCCAATCCTTAAAAAAAAAACCCCCACCCCTTTCTCTGTCCAACTTTGCCCCATCCCACTGCTCCCTTTGCTTCCAACTCCTCGGCAGACGCTATCTTCAACTGTCCTCCCACCTCTCCCCCAACTCTCTTTTTAACCACTACAATCTGGTTTCCGCCCCCCCCCTCCACCCAAACCGCCCTAACCAAAGCACTAGTAACTGAAAGCCTCATTCCATACCTTGCTCCTCCTCTTAACCCGCCTTGCCTTTTACAAATGTCCCACCCCCTCCTGCACAAAATCCTCTCCCCCTGGCACACGCCCTTTCTGGTTTCCCCCGACCTCCTGTCAAATTTGCATCTCCATTCCGTCCACCTCTACCCCCGGGCCCTCTCTCGGTTTTTCCCCCCCGGGCGTCCGGGGGCCCCACCTTCTTTACAACCCCTTGGCCCGCGCTCATAGCCCCACACGGATTTCTTACCACCGTTGCTGACGATACCAACCACTCCCGCCCATTCACCTCTACTCTCCCGGGTCCCTGACTGTCTGTCGTCCATATCCTCCTTTTTCTCATCACTCCCTAAAAATAAATGTGGAGAAAACAAACTCTCAATCTTTCCACCTCCAAATCTCCCCTGCCCCCGTCTCTTATTTAAATCAAGGGGCCCCCACACTCACCTGTTCCGCAAGTCCGCTGCCCTTGGGGTAATTTGACTCGCTCTATCTTTTTAAACCCCCTCCAAACCCTCACCCGCCTGCCCCTCCCCTGAAAAATTTTTCCTCGCACCGCTTTCCCCAAAATGACACCAAAAATGCTGGCCATGCCCTTTTTACTCCCGCCCGCTACTCAAAACCCCCGTGGCCCCCGGAGACCCCGCCCCCTCCCTTCCTCCTAACCTGCGCCCGTTTTTCACCCCGCCTATCCCGCCCCCCCCTGCCAATCCCCACTGGTTTCCCCCTCCCGCGTTCATTTCAAGTTCTATTCATGCCCTACAAGGCTCTCATGACTCTCCCCTCCAACATCCCCTTCCTTTAATTTCCAAATATCTCCCCTCACGCACCTCCGACCCCTCAAGGACCTTTCTCCTCTGCCTCCCTTATCAGCTCCTCCCACAAACCCGCCTCCAAGACTTCTCCAGTGTTTTCACCCACCCCTTGGAAACTCACTGCCCCAACACATCAGACCTCCTCCTCCACTTTCACCAGCTTCAAAAGAAACCTGAAAACTCAATTTCTTCATGCTTGCCTAAAACCCTTTTCACTATCCTTGTCACTACTTCCTCCAACAAACATGTCCGCACCCTCACCTCCTTTTCTCTTTCCCCCTGCTTGTAGATTGTAAGCCCTCGTGGGTAGGGCCCCTCTCTCCCTCTGTCGTCCCAATTGTCTTTAAAAAAATTTATCACTGTACTCGTTATGTAATGTTATGTATGTAACCCCCTCGAATGTACAGCGCCCTGGAATCAATGGCGCTATAAAATAAATAATAATAAAATAGTAATATTGTACATTTCTCTGAATATGCACATATAAAAATAAGTTAATTACAAAAGTGTACAAAGAGTTTAAGGCATATGGGGGGTTCCCCTGTTGAGGGGCAGATGGCTGCAAACAGCGGTTCCTGTTCTTTAGGGCTCAGAATGATTATGTAATACATGATCATCCATTCATTTGAATAGACACCAGGCAGGCTCAGACTGGCCCACAGAGGAATAAGGGAAACCCCAATGAGGTCCTGGGGCAATGACAATGTGGGGTTGCTTCTCAGGGAGAAAGTCAAAAAAAGAGAGGCAGAAAGCAAGAGCCATATACAGTCATGTACAGTAACCATAGGGTGGGCCCCGAGAATCAACTCCACTGGTGAGGCCCCAAGAATCAACTCCACTGGTGGGCCTCAAGAATCAACTCCACTGGTGGGCCCCAAGAATCAACTCCACTGGTGGGTCCCAGGAATCAACTCCACTGGTGGGCCCCAAGAATCAACTCCACTGGTGGGTCCCAAGAATCAACTCCACTGGTGGGCCTCAAGAATCAACTTCACTGGTGGGGCCCCAAGAATCACCTCCACCGATGCGCCCCAAGAATCACCTCCACCGGTGGGCCCCAAGAATCAACTCCAGACACCCCAGTCCAACATGACACCATGTAATACCACCTTTCTCCTCTAGAGGCCACTGCAGGAAAAATATGTAGCTGTCTGCAATTGATCCACTAGTAGTTAATCTAGATAGGATCACCCCTATAACACTATGATAACCTATGCTGTATTTTGCCTTTTGGTCGACCAAGGCCCTGTTTATACCTCTGGTTTTCTCTACTTTTTTATGTATATGACAACATAAAGAAATGTTTCTACTAAAGTAGTTGTCTCAATTCTGGAGAGTTTTCGTGCTTGTCCTTGAGATAGATATGGGTCTCGGAGATGGGACCTGCTTCTTTCTGACATTGATGGCATATCCTAGCAATCAATATCTGCCATCAGTGTCTCAAGCGAGACAACCCCTTTAATGTTCCTAATGATTTTAATTGTATGTCTCTAACGACATGTCACATAATGTGTTAAAAAAACACCTAACACCAGGCAACACCACAGTAAAGCCCCGATTTTTTATCGTAATTTTTTGTGTAAAAGCGCCGGGCCCTGGTACTGGGGACTCTTGTCTCATTTAATCCTTGTGTTTAGCACTGTTGCCTGCGTGGAGCTACAATACATTTTTTGTTTCACAGGGCGATATTTTCCCTCCTGGTTCTGGACTAAGGTACATTTGCCAAATAATGGGAACAAAGATTACTTTGACTCATAGTAAATTGCATGGAGTATGTGCATGCCAAGTCGTATCAAATGAAACCCAAACCAGGGTGTAGCAGATTATCTGTTTTGAGTTATTACTATTTTACATGTGCATATGTTCAGCACTTGATGAAAATTTTCTATCCTTTATGTTTCTGTGTCCTACAGTGATTTATACAAGGTTGCTTTCCCACAGTCTTATTCTTTATTTTCATGTAATCTTAAAGGAGTTGTTCAGCAAATAAAAACTATTCTTCAATGGGTCCATGATTGGAAAAAAGAGTGACACATACCTCCTGGTTCACCTTCACTGCCGCTCTGAAACTCCCTGCGATCCGCTCCTCTTCACTTCCGGGTTCTTACCCAACACACAGGATTGGCTTGTGCTCATCCATACAATGGACTTTGAGTCTCATTTGCTTGGATATGGCTTTCCCTCCCTGCACACTAACGTTTTCAGGTTCACAGGCCATGCCCACAGCTTTCCCATAGAAGTCAATAAATAAGCTCCTATTCATAGGTTCCTATGTCCATGGAGCTGCAGTAAATCATCTCTCTAAATGCTGTTAAAAAGAAATTAGGAAAAAGGGTCCGTCATAATACATGGAAAAACAAATTTCCCTTCCTTACGTCTTTCCCAAAGGGCCCAAAAGCTTTTTTTTTTTTTCCATCTACATGACAATTTTTTTGTGGGAAAAAAATTATTTTCCCCCCTTCCCGACATGGGACTATGCATATGCCCTGGCGATGCGCGGGCTTGAGGGCGAGCCGCGCACGATGCAAAAAGGGCCCCAGGGGGGGTAATTCCCACTGGCCGCATCCCGTATCACCCGCGGCAAGATTTGAGCCCCCGGCCGGGGTGATTACCGCTTCATTACCGCACCTGTCATGGCTGGATAATAAACGCGGCAGGGGATGACTCCCCCTGCTGCTCCGGCCTGCCGCACTGTAGTGCGGCACCGATCCCCGTCTGATCCCTGGGAATGAACGGCACTTCCCCGGGTCATCTGTGACGTCACCATCCCCAAATCATTGTGGGCATGTGACAGGTGTTTGTCGGGGCGCCCAGTACACCGACTATATTGTGCACTGGCCCCCTTTCTAACACAAACGATGTTTCTGTTAGAAGAAAAAAAAAAAAAGTAAAAATAAATGTCAAAAGTGAAAAAAAAGAAAACCAAAAAAAAAAATAAAAACACGTACCCGCCCTTTTCCCCCTTTTTTACAAACGCCAATCAAACCCAAAAAAGATCAAAAATAAATAAATACCCATTTTGGTATCCCCGTGCAAAACGACCCCCCTATAAATCTTTTCACAAATTAAATTTGTACGGGAACCCCGAAAAAAAAAAAAAACAAAAAAATACAGAATTTTTTAAACCTGCAGCCATAAAAGGAAAAAAAAAGCGAAAAAAACTCATATAAACCCAAAATTTTACCAATTAAAATTTCAGTTCACCCGAAAAAAAAAGCCCTTTAACTCCTGTATACGGAAAAAAAAAAAGTAAGGGTCTCAAAGAAGCGATGCATAATATTATTTAAAACAAAAAAAACATTTTTTTTTTTTTTTTTAAAGTGCTTAAAAAATTTAAAAAACTTATAAATAGGGTATCACCGTAACTATCGACCCAGAGAGTAAAGTAACTTATCGGAACTGCAGGGGTGGGCGCTTTAAAATAAAAAAAAAAAAACACACTAGGATTGCAGTTTTTTTCTTCCCCTCCTTCCAAAAAAAAGATTTAAAACGATCAAAAAAGATACCAATAAAACTCAACCCTCCCGCAAAAAACAAGCCCCTACACGCTACGTAACAGAAAAAAAAAGTTATGGCCCAAAAATGGCGAGCAAAAAAGTGTTTTCCTTTTTAAAAAAAATGTTTTTTTGTTAAAACAGTAAAACATAAAAAAATACAAATTGTGATGCTGTAATCGATCGACCTCTGAGTAATACAGTATGTCTTTTTACTGCACAGTGACCGCTGTTAAAAAAATAAAAATAAAAAAACACTACCCCGGAATGCTGTATTTTGTTCAAACTGCCCACAAAAACCTTAAAAAAAAGTGATCAAAGTGGGATTGCCCCCCATAAAAGGTACTAAAAAATACGCCAACCATCCCACAAAAAACAAGCCCCTAATCGCTCCCTTACAAAAACTTAAAACTTTAGGCATCAAACAGGACAACAAAAAAACCAATTTTTTTTAGCCCTATTTCTATTGGAAAAGTAAAAAAACATAAAGAAAAAATATAAAATCATTATTGCAATTTTACCGACCCCCATAGTAAAATTCCTGTCATTTATACCCGGCAACGCGTAAAATTGAAGCCAAAAAAAATGGCGGAATTGCGTTTTCCCCCCATTTTCTTAGCCCCCAAAGCAAAAAAAAAAAACTTTGGAACACCTGTGCACCCAAAAAATACAATAACCCGTAGGAGATCATGAGGCGTGGAATCCAAAAGGGGTTTGACTTCGGGAAAATTTTTTCACCCTGTTCTGGTTATTTTGGGGGGGGCTTTGTAAATCCCAACTTGGCCCCCCCCAAAAAATCTGCTTTCCCCAAAAGCCAAATAGGGGCCTCCCCCCCTTTGTCCCCCCTGCCTGGCCCAAACAGCATTTTTAAAACCCACATGAAGGGTTTTTGCCAAATTTGGGAAGAAATTTGAAATAAAAAGGGTTTTTGGGGTGCTTTTTTACCGGGAAATCCCCTTGGAAAAAATTAAAAATTTTTTCACTAAAAATTCCCAGATTATTAGAAAAATTTTTTTTTTTTTCCATTTTCCCCCACCCAAACGCTAAAATTTTTTTTGACACACCTGTGGGGTGTTATGCTCATAAACCCCGGGATATTTTCCCTTTAAAGGGGTGTAGTTTCCAATATGGGGTTTTTTTAAGGGGAGTTTTTTTAAAGTTTTAGCCCCTTAGGGTGTCTGAAAAAACTAAATGGCCCTAAATAAAATCGAAAATGAAAAATGAGCCCCCAAAAGAGTTCCATTGGGTGCCCCCTTCCTATTCTGGGGCTTGTGGTTAAAGCTAAATAAGAAACTGGGGGCCACATATGGGATATTTGAAAAAAGGCCCAAAACTGGGGAATCAAATTTTTAAGGGTTGGGGATATCCCTAATCCCCATTTTCCGTATTCTTGTGAATAATGTATAAAAATTTGGGAAAAACCGCAAAAAAGTGGAAAATTTTTAAATTTTAACCCTTTCCCCCTTTGCTTTTTAAATTTCCCGTGAAACAAACCCAATGGTTTTTTAAAAAACTCCCTAAAAAGCGGGTTTTGGGAAAATTTAAGGGGGGTAGTTTCTTTGATGAGGTCATTTATGGGGATCTAACCCCTAAAAAAAGGTTTTTAATCCCAAAATTCCCCGTTAAAAATGGCTGGGCCCCAAAAAAAAAGATATTTCAAATTTTCTTGAAAATTTGAAAATTAAATAAAAATTTCTAAGAAACCCCCAAAGTCGTTTTAAAAAAAAAAAAAGACTTTTAAAAAAATTATGCCAAAACCCATAGCAGACATTTGGAGATGCCCGTTATAAAAAATTTTTGAGTGGGGAAAAACTTCTGTCTTACATCAGAAATTTTTTGAAGTTTTAAAAATTGGTTTTAAATTTTTTTAAATTTTTCCAAAGATTTTTTTATAAATTTTTCAAAAAATACACAAGCATTATTTTTTGGGCCAAAATTTTTTTATATCTTTTTAAAACACAATGTGCCGGAAAAAGGGGCAAACTCTTTAATCACATGGATAGGTTTAAAATGTCAAAAAGTTAATTTTCAAATAAAGTGACCCAAAGACAGATTTAAAAAATTGGGGGTCTGTCAGAGAGGCCAAAAATGGCTCCGGTTTAAGGGGTTTTAAAGAAGGCCATTAAAACCCTAAAAATAAAAACCCAGAAACTGAAAAAAAAACTCTTTAAGTGGGGTTTTAAAAGTGAGAACAAACTTACGTGGGAAAAAAAGTATTTTAGTCCCCGAACCCCAAAATTTTCAAGTTTTTCCCACTTAAAAAAATGGCGAGGCCGTAATTGGGGCATCATTAGGTCGAAAACCTTGAGAAAACAAAATGAAAAAAAACCCCAAAACCCGAAAATTAAAATTTTCTATCTGGAAGGAAATTTTTTTGCAAATTAAAAATGGAAAATAAAATAATTTGGTCCCCCTACAAAAAAAGCAAATTTCGGGTCTCCAAAAACCTGTAACTTTTTCTTTTAAAAGGCTCCCCCTGGGCTTCTCTCATTCCCTGTTTGTAATTTGGGCCCCCGTTTGAAATTGTTATCAGTATTTAAAAGACCGTTGCACAGCCTTTAACAGTAAAACTCCAAACTCCAATATGGTGAAGACCCAAAATACTGTTTTTAAAAGGGGCCGAAACAAAAATTTTAGCCCTGCACCAGGCGGGGGAGATAAATCTGAAATAGGAAAAAGAGTTTTGGGTCGAAAAAAATTCAACTGTGGGAGCAATATTGAAAATGGAAGACATAAAGACCCCTGAAAAACTCCCTTGATCTAGGGTTTCAGCAAGATCTCACCCCTTTTGGGGCCAAAAGACACAACTTGGTTTGGGGCGGTTTTTTACAAAGGGGGACCAGGAACTGATCCGTGTACTAAAAAATGAAGGGGCCCCAGTATCGAGAGATTTTGGGCAAAACCCCCCTTCCTCAAAACGGCATTTGAAGATAAACTGGCTGGTCTTTCAGCAGACAAGACCCCAAGACACCCCAGGGCAAGAAGGAGTGGCTTCCTAAAAGCATTTCAAGGCCGGAGTGGTCTAGCCAGCCCCCAGTTCTCAACCCCATAGAAAAAACCTTTGGGAGGGTTTTGAAAGTCTGTTTTTGCCCAGAAAACCCCCCAAAACATCACTGCTCTAGAAAAATTCTCATGGGGGAATGGGCCAACATACCGCAACAGTTGCGCCAACCGTGTGGGGACTTACAGAAAATTTTTGACCTCTGCTTCCCAAACAAAGGATATAAAAAAAAGTTTTGAGATGAATATTGTTTTTGACCAAATACTTATTTTTACCATAATTTTTAAATAAATTCTTTCTAAAATCAGACAATGTGATTTTCGGACTTATTGTCTCATTTTTCTCTCTATTTTAGGTCGACCTAAAGATTCAATTACAGGGCCCCCCTCTCTTTTTAAGTAGGAAACTTGCACAATTGTGGGTTTACTAATACTTTTTCCCCCCCTATACCTCCCAGTTTGCTGGGGTTTTGTTTCACCTTCGGTCTAAATGATGTGCTATTGTATTTTGCGGTTGGTACGATTCGTGGGGTACAAAAATGTAGGGGTTTTTCTTATTTTAAGTACTTTTAAGAAAGTACAAACCTCTATTTCTTACAATTGCGCTCCAGAGCCATTTTCTGCAACCAAACAAACTTTTTTGTTCTTCCTCCTGCGGATCTGAAAGATAGTGCATCATTTGAAGGTTGAAAAGCTAAGATGTAAAGTATATTTATCAATATCTGGTTTTAATTAGTAAATAAAATATTAATTGTAGATTCCTTAAAGTAGAGTAACCTTTATGCCTAGAGGCAGGGGCGTTGCTAGGGTCCTAAAACATCCGGGGCTCCCGGGCCCTTTTTTTTTCTGGGAGGGGTAGGTTCACACGACATTTTTCACGCCCATTGTGAAAATGCGGGGTTTTTTACAGAGAAAACCCCTTGTGTTTTCCCGTCAAAATTTTCCTGCACATTCCCCACAGATCCCGTCCCCTCTCCTCAGCGTCACTGTACATAAAAATCACCAATGACAAATTTTCTTTTTCGAACTTCTCACCTTTATTGCAATACCCCCAAACAGTCACCAAAACTTCCCCCTACACTGGAGCAAATCTAAGCAAGTGATTTTTTACTAAAACCCCCCTACAAAACCAAGCCCCAAACTATTCTATTTAAAGGCAAAAAATCCTGCCAGACCCGCCCAAACGCCCCCCCCAAAGTGACAAACCCACTGTACACAGGCTCTGAAGACAATACCACTGCCATATAGTGCCCAGATATGTAATACTGTTTTATGTAGGCTCTGCAGACATAAAAGTGATTACACTGCTTTACATTTAGTGACCACAGGAGACTCTTTTTGATCAGGCGTTCACCTTCCCTTTTCTTCTCCATCCGGTTCACACCTTCATGCTGATTGCTCCCCCCAATTTTCCCCCCGGGAGGATTTGGACACAAATTATTTAGAATCCTCACTTTTCCCACAACTCCTTAATTATAGGTATAGCAGTCCCCTCATTTGGGTATAAGTGGCACAACAGTATATGGGCCAAAGGCGGTAATGGGGCCACAGGCGTTTATAGGGGGACAGGCAAAAAAAAGGGGGGGGCACAGGCATATAGGGGGGCACAGGAGGTATATAGGGCCTGGGGGCAGAAAAGGGGGGCACTGAGGCAGTAATAGGGCCCCCAAGGGGTTATGGGCCAAAGGAAGTTTTTTAAAGGGGGCACTGAGCAGTATAGGGGGGCCACAGGCATTTAATGGGGGCCGGAGGCTTTTAATAGGGCCACAAAAGGTATTAGGGCACGAGGAGTATATGGGGGCACCGAGGAGTATATAGGGGCCAAAAGGGTATATAGGGGCACTGAGGCAGTATATGGGGGCCCGGCAGTATAGGGGCCCACAGGCGTATAGGGGGGGCCAGGCCCAGGGATTAGGGCACGGGCAGGTATATGGGGGACAGGCGGGCCCTTTGGGGGCCACAGGAGGGATATGGGGGCCCCCGGCGGGCATTTGGGGCCACAGGCAGCTTATGGGGGCCCAAGGCAGGATTAAGGGGCACGGGCGGGCATTATAGGGGCACAGGCAGCATAGGGGCCACGGGCAGGGATAGGGGGCCCACAGGCAGGGAACGGGGGGCCACAGTCAGGCATTTAGGGGAACAGGCAGCTATGGGGGCCACAAGCAGGGATATGGGGCCACGGGCAGGGATTATAGGGGCCCAGGCAGCTTATGGGGGGCACAGACAGGGATAGGGGGCCCCGGCAGTATTGGGCCACCGGCAGTATAGGGGGGCCACAGGCAGGCATTTGGGGGCACGGCAGCCTTATAGGGGCACAGGCGGGGATTGGGGGCCCCCAGACATGGTATGGGGGCCCAGGGGGCTTTATGGGGACAGGCGGGTAGGGGGGCCCACGGCGGGGTTTGGGGGCCACAGGAGGGATAGGGGGCCACAGACGGGGGTAGGGGGCCACGGCGGGCTTTTTTAGGGCCACAGGCAGGGTATGGGGGCCACAGCGGGATATGGGGGCCGCAGGCAGGATAGGGGGCCACGGGCAGTATAGGGGGGCCACGACAGGGTGGGGGGGGGGCCACAGCAGATAGGGGGCAACACAGGGGTGGGGGCAACAGGCGGGATAGGGGGGCCCACAGACGGGGTAGGGGCCACAGGCAGTATAGGGGGCCACGGCAGTATATGGGGGCCCAGGCGGGGTTTAGGGGGCCACAGGAGGATATGGGGGCCACAGGCAGTATAGGGGGCCAAGACGGGGGAGAGGGCCCCAGGAAGGCATTTTAGGGGCACTGGGCAGGTAAACGCTTTTAAAAACAACAACAAATATCACCTTAACTCCCCCGGCGGGGGCCCGCTCCTCTTCTGTCCTCTTCGCCCGCGCTCCTCCGGGAGCTCCCGGGCGCACGGGCCCATACGCCTGTGCCCCGAGGACACAGCGGCGTGATGACACACACATCGCGACGCTGCCGGGAGGGCAGGGGCCGGCGGGGCCTCAGCGCTGTTAGACCCCCCGGGCCCCGCAGTGTCGGACCCAGATGGTCCGACACTGTCTGCGGGGCAGGAACGCTCGCTTTTCCCGCTCCGAAAACCCGGGGCTGTGTGTGCGCCAGCGGACGCCATTGGGGTGAAGGGCCATCGGTGCTCCAGGCCAGCGCAGAGGCCTGGAGCCGGGAACTGGGACAGGGGGTTTTTATTCGGGCCCGACCCCCAATAAAACCCTGGGGACGCCCCTGCCTAGAGGAATTTAAAAGTTTTTTACATAACCTAGAAAGGGGTTCTTTTCTGTAAGGGCATTTGAGATGGGGGAAAAACCCTCTGCCAGGGTACATTTCTAGTTTAAAAATATAACAAGTTTAGTGACCGGGAATTCTGGAAAAGGGTTGGTTTACTTTTCAAAGTAAAATTAATAATAAAAACAAGTTATAGTGACCGGTTTTGGGTAAAGATTTGGAAACTTTTCCAATGTAAAAATTTAAAAACAAGTTTAAAAGTGAACAGGACTGGAGAAGGGCCCTTTTGATTAAAGGGATTCAAATTTGGAATTAAATTTGGGAGTTGGAAAGGAAATTTTTTCCCCCTAAAAATGAGGCCAATTGGTTTCCCTCCTCTTTAGGGTTTTTTTTTTTCCCCTTTCCTCGGATAAACCACTTTAGAAAAAATGGGCTGAACTGGAGGAGTCGTCCTTTTTCCCACCCCCTTACAATCTGTTGTAACCCCCAAATTCCCTTTTAACCCTTCTAAAATGAAAAGTAACTTTGTAAATATTTTTATATTGGGGCCCGGGTTTTGGGGTATACAGGCCCCTATTAAAGTTTCTTCTTCCCCCCAATTTTCTTTTTCCCTTTCTTTTTGTAAACATACCCCTTGGTTAATGAGAAAATTTTCAGGAGGCAAAAATAAAAAGGGAAAAAAGGAAATTTGGGGTAAAGCCCAAAATGGGATAGGGTTTGTAGTCTTTTAAACCAGGGGGAGACAAAATGGGCCCGTATAAGAGCTGCAGCACAAAAATGCTTAATTTTCTATTTTCTATTCAGGGAAAAAAAAGGGTTTTAAAAAACCTTTAAGGAATAAAAACCAAATTTGAAAACAAATTGCGTTCCGTAAACCTTTTAATTTTTCCCGGGGGTCCCCAAAATTTTAAAATTTCTTCCCCAAGTTTTACTGAAATAAATTTTAGGACAATTTTGTTATAAAATGCCCCTACCCCGGGAAAATGAATTCCATGGGGTGCCAAGTTAAAAAATTTTGTCCCTTGAAAACCCCTGCAGGAATTCATTTGTGGGCATCTTTTTTATTTTTAAAAGTTCCCCCGGAAAATTTTTTTGTAAATAATTTTTTTTTTTTTTTAAAAAAAAAACTTTCTTAACCCAGTTTTGACAAGACATTTTTGCTGTCACCTAGAAATGGTTGTTGTATTAAAAGTTGCTATATTGAAATTTCGTGGGCAGGAGCTTGGTCTTTGTCTATGGTCCCGGGATTGAAACCCTCCCCCCCGGAAACCTTCCGCAAAAAATTACTCTGCAAAAAAATTAAATTTCCCATGAGTTTTGTCCCAAACTGAAGGTAAAAGGGGAACCCTATAAAACCCGCCTGGGGTACTTAAAGGGGGTTAAATCATTACATTAAAGGGGTCTTCAAAATGGGGGGAACGGTGAAAAAAAGCAACTTTGAAAATTGGGAATGTTTTTGTAAAGCTATTTTTTTTTTTTCCACTGTCCCCCTTTTATCTTCGTTTTTTTTTTGTAAAAAAATTTTCCCCCCATTCCCGGGTGGGAAATTCCCTCCTCTTCTTTTTGGTTGACGGCTTACTAATTTACTTTTTTCCCTGCCCCCCGGTTTTGTATTCAGGGGAGGGTGATTCCTGTTTCTCCCCTAGAGAAAGGGGGCCGGCAACTTTTTAAATTCTGCACAGCCACTAGTCAAAAAAAACCCTGGGGCTGCTTTTTCAAAAACAGCGAATTGTGCCCCCGTCCCTAATGCTCTTGCATGTAAAATAGAAGGGGACAGATCTGTGCTGCTTTTGGATGATTTTCTTGGGAAAAATTGGATTAAACTGTTAAAACCACAGCTGTGAGGGGAGAAGAGATCAGTGCCTGAGATCTAGAAAACTTTTCTAAACTAAAATGGGGCCCAGAGGTATGAAAACAAACGCTCTTACAAAAAAAGGGACTGATAGGGAAGGAACCACAGTGACAGAAAGGGGGGGGAGGGCACAATGATGGGGGAGCGGGGGCAAAACAGTGGGGAAATGATGTCACCCCCCTTCATTTAAAAAACCCCCAGCTGGGGGGGGAAAAAAAGCATAAATACCCAAAATAATCCCCCTTTCATAAACCCATATGACTTTTTTCCCAAAAAAATCCAAAAAAAGCATACAACATGCTCTTTTTTTGGGCGTTTATGCAGTAATTTTGAAAAATAATTAGGGATATTAAGTTTAGTTGCGGCAGGAGCCGTTTAGCTACAGGAGCCCATAGCCCATCCTGGTCTTAACCCCAGGGGGTTTTCCCCGGGGGGGGTACGCCGGGACCCCGGGCTAAGGCAGTCAGACACCCTTTTTCGAGGCGATTTTGGGGCCTCTTTCTAAAGGCTTGTCCCCCCCCGGGAAAACCCCCGCTGGGT
The DNA here is from genome assembly GCA_025379985.1 of Phyllomedusa bahiana. NCBI lineage: Eukaryota > Metazoa > Chordata > Amphibia > Anura > Hylidae > Phyllomedusa > Phyllomedusa bahiana. The sequence goes on from JAODAL010006091.1 coordinate 29,108, forward strand.
TTAAAGGGACCGTGATGGTCTATGGACTCTGGGGCTAAAACGGCGTCCTGCCGAACTAATTTAAGTATCCCTAATTTTTTGTTCACGTTACTGCATAAACGCCCAAAAAGAGCGGATGTATGTATGCTTTTTTGGAAATTTTTGGAATAAAGTCATATGTTTTTTTGAAAGGCCGGATTTTTTTGAAATTTGATGCACTTTTTTTTGGGAAAAAAAAATTGGGGGAAATTCCCAAAACCCTGAAAAAGGAACTAAGGGTTTAAACCCAAATGGTAGTTCTCTTTTACAGGGGAAAAAAAACGCGCTGGGGTTTGAAGAGTGAGAAATGAAAGTACAATGAAAAACACGAACTGAGAAAAGGGTAAATCCCCTTTAACGGGGGGGGGGGGGGGGGGGGCCATATTTTCTACAAAAGATGTTGGATCATTGCTCATTTAACCTAAAGCAATTCTCACCAACTTCCTGATACTTATGAATGCTCAGTCAATAAGAAGAAAGGAATAAGTGGTGTCTGGCAACTACTTATTTCCTTTTAGAAACCAGATCCGGGGTTTTTCTGAATCCCCGAATGTGTTTTCCCTTTTTCCCAACATTAAATTTCAGAGAGGGTTACATCCCGTGTAAATAGGAGCGGCAAACCAGGCAAAAACCCACAGCTCTTATCCCTAAGGGGGGCTCCTATAGATCCTGGGCACCTGGCTTTTGACCTTTTAGTACAAGGAGGGTGCCAAATATTTTTTTAAAAAAGGGGCCCTTATATCAAAAAGAAAGGGGGGAAAAATTTTTCAGTGAAGGGGGCATAATTTCATGGTGGCGGATGTGTTCCCCCTTAGGGCCTATTTTCTTTTGAGAGAAGAGCGTGTTATTTTCGTTTTTGGAAAGGAAGAGATACTATTAAAAGGGCTATTTCTGATCCCCAAAAAAAACCCCAAATTTTCCCCAAAAATTTTTTAAAAGTTCACATTTATTAATGCATTTTGTTCCCCTTTTGGAAAATAGTACCCCCCCCTCAAAACATTGTACCCCATCCCCCAAAAACAGTTTACTAAAAAACCACCCTTTTTATCCCAAAACAATAAAAGCAGCCCAAATTCCCCCCCCCAAAAATTAGATCCACATTTTTTTATTTTCCCAGGTGGAAAAAATTTGGGGGAAAATTTTTACAAATTTTGGGTGAAAAGAGGAGTGTTTTCCATGTGTTGGGGATTAAGAGGGAAAAATATAATGTATGGGGATAAAAAAAGGGGCATTTTTTAATTTTTTGGGGGTTGAGAAAAATCACTGTCCGGGTTGTGGATACTATTTTTGTGTAAGGTGGGTACAAAAGGTGACAATTCAGCAGGTATTGGAGTAAAAGCAATTTGGGCAACAGGTTTCAATTTGGGGGGATTCCATAGGGGGAAAAGGTTTGTTGATAGGGTGCGAAAAAAAATTTTGGAGTCAAAGTCCCAAAGCACCCAAAGAAGGTTTTCATGCAGGTCTGGTTTTTAAAGGGGGAAAAAATGGGATAAGTGAGAAACCCACAAACAGAAAAGATGTCAACCCGTGGGGGCATATTTAGAAATACAATCAGAGAAGGTGTCACCTGTGAGTCACTGCAGTAAACACTTATGTGGCCTGCAAAGTATGTGTGTATTAATAATAATAATCTTTATTTATATGGGCCCAAATTTTTCGGGGAGACTTTTTCATTTTTTTGAGGGGATAAATTAAAAGACAAAACCCCAAAAATTGGACAGTAATAAAGTTTTTTAAGATCAACAAAGCTTTTCACAAGAGTTTTCAATTTTATGTTTTTGGGAAAGGGGGGACAAAAAGGGGGGAAGTGCTTGGTTTTATTTAAAACAGGGTTTAAATTTTCATAAAAGTGGAAAGAACCCCCCCACCCCCACAGGGGCATCCAAAATTTCATTATTTTTCAAGTAAATATACAGACAAATAAAGAATTTTCAATAAAATTCCCGGGGAGTGCCCAAGGCAAAGGAAATGAAGAATTTTGTGTAAAAAAAAGTGGGGGGTTAAAAAAAAAGGGATTTTAAGGAAAGAAATTTTTTCGGGGGGACCTTAAAACTAGAGGTTAAAAAGTTGATTGAATTTTTGTGGTAATGTTCCCGAAAAAACCTGGTGGGAGACGTGCAAAATTTTGGAGGTGAGCATGAGAGGTTTCGAATTTAAATTTAGGCATTTAAAGATCATCAGCAAAAAAGAAAAGGGGGGTAGTTTAAAACCAAAAAATGAGGGAGGAGGGGGTGTATGGGGGGGGCACCTGTAGAAAGCTTTTTGGGTTTCAGTACTGAATGGGGGAAAACCCGTGCATTGATGACACAGGGGAGAGGTAGGTTTTAAACAGGTTTGGGAAAAAAAGAAAGGCCGGCTTGCCATTCAGGACAGTTGGGGAAAGGGGGGAGTTTACAGGGGGAGGGAGACCCATAAAGGGAGTTCCCGTATTCAAGCCCAGCTGGGGAAAAAGAAACAATAATAAGGGAAAACGTATGAAAACTTTCCCAGGGGTTTAAAAAATTTCCTTTGTTGGCCCCCAAAAAACAATCAAATCCCGAAACCCTTTGCAAACCCAAACAGGCTTATAGAAACCCAAACCGAGCTATAGAACCCTTTAGAGCCCCTAGCAACCAATCAGAGCCCCCCGCAACCAATCCCCAAAGCCCCAGGGGGCCCCCCATTTTTCCAGAGCACTATATGAAATGTTAAAACAGTTTTTTATACTTTGGGGCCCCAAAAGTTTGAGTTGTTTCCCCAAATGAGGAAAAAAGGGGGATTTCCGGAGATGTTTTGAGGTGCAGGTTTACAGGGGCAGGAAAAGGGGTTAAATTAAAAAAAGTGAAAGGGGGCAGATTGGGAAAAATTAGTATAACCCCAAACAGGGGTGGTGGAAGTGGGTTTTCTTTCCTGGAATTATGTTTTACCAAACTGAGGGCAGAAATTGAGGGTGGGGTTTGGGTTTTTGTGGTTGGGGGTGACTAGAAAAATTCCCGTTTTAGTTTGGGGTTTTGTTTTTTAAATGGGGGAGGACATGATGCAGAGACCGTGGACAGACGTCACTGGTGTTTTGTAGGGGGAGCAGGACGATGTAAAGGAAAAGGGGGGTAAACTGAGTGGTTTATAGGGAGAGGGGGTACTGGAAACAAAATTTTGCGGGTTGGGGGTTTTTCCAAGGAGGCTGTATAGATTGAAAAGAGGAGAGGACCAAGAACCAACCCCTGACGAACCCCAACATCAAGAGGAAGAGGAAAGAAGTAGAACCGGTGAATGAGACATTACATAAGGAGAGGTAGGCTGAGAACCAAGAGAGGGCGGTGTCCTGGAGGCCAATTGCGCTGAGCATGCCGAGGAGAAGTTGGTGATCCATGGTGAAGATCCAGAAGAAGCAACAATGGGAAGTTGCCCTGAGATTTAGCAGTGTGGAGGTCATTTGAGACTTTAATTAGAGCAGTTTCTGTGGAGTGTAAAGAGCGGAAACCTGATTGAAGAGGGTCGAAAAGAGAGTTAGCAGAGAGATAGCGGATTAGTCAAGTGTAAACCAAGCGTTCCAGGAGTTTGGAGATAAAGGGAAAGTTAGGGACTGGTCGGTAGTTGGCAACGCAGGACGGGTCCAGAGAGGGCTTTTGTAAAGGGGTTATGATGACGTGTTTAAAGGAAGATGGGAAGATCCCACTGGAGAGAGAGAGGGTTACAGATTGTAGTTATGTGAGAGATTATAGCTCGAGAAATAGACTGGACAAGGTGGGAGGGAATGGGGTCACTAGAGCAGGTGGTGGGGCGAGCAGACAAGAGAAGCCTGGACACTTCTTCTTTTGTCGGATCAAGTGCTGAGAGCAGAATAGAGGACGTGTGGGGAGGGACAGGATGGGTGTTACTTGAGGACTGAGATATGATGTTTTGCTGGATACTGTGGATTTTGTCTTTGAAGTGAGTGGCCAGGTCTTCAGCACAGAGGTCAGTAACTGGGGCCTGAGCTTTGGGCCTGAGGAGGGAGTGGAAGGTGTCGAACAGACGTTTAGGGTTGTTGTGTAAGGTTGAGATGAGGGAGGTGAAATATTTTTGTTTGGTGCAGTGAAGGGCAGCATGGTAAGTCCTGAGCATGGATTTGTAGTGGAGAAAGTCTGCAGGTAGCTTTGACTTTCTCCACAGATGCTCAGCGCACCTGGAACAGCGCTGCAGGAACCGAGTCTGATGCGTGTGCCAAGGGTGCCGGCGTCTGACTCTGGTGGTACGGTGTATGAGTGGTGCCAATATGTCTAGGGTTGTTGAGAGAGTTTCAGTATATTGTTTAACATCCAGGTCAGGACAGGAGAGGGAGGAGATTGGGGACAGTGAGGACTGTAGGTTGTCTATGCAGGATTGTCTTAACACCACTATCAGCCCCTGGGCAGAGCGGTGTACTGGGCCTCCCCCACCCCCCCGCCACCCCAAAAAAACTACTTCACAAAGAAACAAATATAAACATTACCAGCTCAGGTCAACATTACATGACAGAGACTAAAGCACTGATGAAATATAGAAGCAAAATAACCCCTGACATGCAGGGAGTCACAGGAGAAGTCTTCTCTGATCAGTTGTTCTCTGAATCATTCTTTTTCCCTTTTCCTCTCCTTCCGTCCAGACCGCCATAACCACTTCTCACGGCCCAACTCGTCCCTGCAGAATGTAACGCACAAAAATCTTAGAATCCTCACTTTATCAGCACTTCGGTACCGATTCCTACCTCTGTTATGGGCGCCCCCATTAAGTTAATAGGTAGTAATGTTGCCCACCATTAAGTAGGTAGGTTTACAGGCCCACTGTAGATAGATCTGCTGTCCCTGTAGGTCGGTTTATAGCCCCCCCCTCCTGTAGAGTGTAAGCCCCCCTGTAAGATCTCCCCCATAGATTGTAAGCTACCCTGTATTATTCCCTCATTTGATTGTAGGGCCCTCCTGTACTATCCCCTCATAGACAGGGCCAGTAATTAACCTTTTAGGGCCAGTAATTAGCCAGGCAGGGCCAGTAATTAGCCCCCAGTAATTAGCCAGGCAGGGCCAGTAGTTTGCCAGGCAGGACCAGTAATTAGACAGATAGGACCAGTAATTAGCAGGCAGGACAAGTAATTACACAGGTAGGGCCAGTAATTAGCAGTCAGGGCAAGTAATTAGTCAGGCAGGGCCAGTGCCAGTTATTAGCCAGGTAGGGCCAGTAATTAGGGCAGATAGGGCCAGTAATTAGTTTTTTTTTAAAAAAATAAATACTTAACTGTTGTCCTTATTTCCCTCCTCTTCTCCTACTCCGGAGCGAGTCGCGCCCACAGCCGAGTGCGGGCTGCGGAGCAGGCGCGCGATGACGTCATCACATCGCGCTACCTGCGCCACAGCCTGCAGAGGGCTGAACGGCCGGGATCAGAAGATCCAGGCTGTTCTGCCTCGGCCGCTGCAGTGCAGGTTGCGGCCGTGATCGCTGCATGGCACAGACCGCCGCCGGTACTCGTGGCCCGCCGGGGGGAAACCCCAGCCCCCCAGGCGACGCTCCGAGCCGTCGCAGCAGCCCAGATCCCGGCTGCCCACCAGGCAGAGCCTGGCTGTCGCTCCACCGGGCAGGGTAGGCAGCTGCCCGGGAGGGCCCCGGGCAACCGCCTACCCTGCCCAATGGAAGAGACGGCCCTGTGTCTATGAGTTCCTGGATGTTAATGGGGATTTCTGAATGTATTATTTCCAGGTGTGTCCAGAGAAGGCTGATAATCAGTGATAGTGAAGGAGATTAGGTTATAATCAGTGAGTGTATTAGGAGAATTAGTAAAGTTAGAGATTGAGCAGGGACGACAGAAGACCAGCTCAAGAGAGTTCCAATCCTTGTGGGTGGGAGAATCTATAAATTATGAGAGGCCAAGGGAAGATGTCAGTGAAAGAAGCGCAGAGGTAGAAGGAGATATGGGGTCATCAATGGGGATTTTGAAATCACCCATGATGAGAGCGTGTATTTCAGTAGAGAGGATGTGAGGGAGCCAGGCAGTGAAATGATCAAAAAACTGTTGGGGTGAGCGGGGGGTCTGTTTACAACAGCCACTCTGAGAGAAAGGCACATAGGAACTATTGGGAAAGCATTTCTGCTACTTTGAATACATGAAAATCTGAGGTTTTTAGTTCACATTTTTGATCAAAACTGTAATAAGCCCACAAGGGGGCACAGTATATAATGGCCAATCTTATAGAAAATGGCTGAAAGAGTCTGTTGTTAACCTAAAAGGAGAGGACAATGAGGGAGGGTGCAGGAGGAATGACTTGCTACGTGCATCGTGGAGATAGAAGTGTACTGACTCCTCCACCTGGCCTGTTCTCAGGTCTGGGGGTGTAGGTGAAGTGAAGGCCAATATAGGTGAAAGAAGCAGGTGAAGCAGTTTCAGTTTGCTGGAGCCATATTTCTGTGAGAACTAGTGGGTTGAGGGGGTTGGAGAGGAACAGATAATGAACAGCAATTAAATTGTTACAGACAGAGTGGGAGTTTCAGAGCGCACATTTAAAATGAGCAGGAAACGATGTACACTGAATGGTATGCAGATTAGCATGGTTTCTGTGGGACGCAGAAGAGGAGCTGGGGTTAGCAGTAAAGTAGGTAGGGTCGGGGTTAGGAGAGATATCCCCGGCAGCAAGAAGTAGGAGAATGAAAATAAATGGTGTCCACTATATGGTCAATGTAATGTGGTTATGTTAGTCTTTGTATGGTGATTTTTATTGAGTAGCAGTATGGTGGTGTTTTTAGGTTATGATTGAAAGGTTATCATGGGGCAATATATTTTTGGCATTATGTAGGGTTATTATTGGTAATACTGTATTTTATATAGTGAATATGACTATAGTATATAGTACGTGACTATGTTATTGGTATGACCTTTATTTTGGTCCTTATTTGACCTGGGCCACGCTCATTCTTTAAAGGTCTCTGGTCAGGAACTCCTGATAGGTATGACATAGTCGGCTAATGCTGCCATAATTAGTTGTTTTGGCCAACTCTGCTCTACACATTTAGATCTATGAATAAAATCTTAGATCAGGTTCAAAACACAGGTTGGAAAACCCCTTGTGCCATGTTACTAGTTAACCCTTCCAAGAAGGTCATGGCTTCAATTTCACACTTGATCATGACCGTAGAGGCACTTACTAGGACTGTTATCCTATCATATATACAGTAGCCCTCTTAATGGGAATTTTTTTGATATACCGCCCAATATACAGGCGTATTGGAAAAAAGGTGGGAAGGTATATGAACCCAATTCCAAAAAAAGGGTTTGGGGTTCCATGTAAATGTAAATAAAATATTGCCTTATTGGAAATTATTTGGGAAAACTATGTAGCCCAAAATTATTCGAAAAATTTAAAAAAGACGGGTCCCAAGGGAAAGGTAGATATTTTTCAATTAAATTTTTTGAAAAGTTTGGTCTGGGCCTGTTACCTTGTGCGCATCCCCCCTTTTTTGTCCCCCATCCCCCAAAATCGGGAAGTAAGGGGGCAAATTAGAGGTTCAGGGGGATGTTTCACATTTTGCCTGATTTTAAAATTCTAAAAAACTAAACTTTGATCACCTTTCCAAAACAATTCTAAATACAACGCTGCAGGTGTGCGCTGACCTGGCCCCCAACAGAAAAAAACAGAGACCTGCCGATAATTTTTGGAGTAGGGTTCTCATGCAACATTTGGTCATCTTTGCGTTTTTTTTTTTTATTTCAAATGTTTTCTATTGGTAAAAGATATGGACTGTAGGTATCCAGGTCAGCATCCGGGCTCCTCTGTGACGCCCTGCGGGTGTGATGGATGCAGTATTTGGTTTAGCATTGCCTTGTTCAAAAATGCAAGACCTTCCCTGAAAGGGATGTTGTCTGTATATGAGCATATGTTGTTCTAAATCCACCGGTGCCTTTCAAGATATGTAAGCTGCCCATTTTATAGGCACCACTCCATACCATAAGAAATGCAGGAACTGTGATAACAAGTGTAGGAATCAGCCCAATGGTAGTATGGGAAAACACAGTCCGTGACTTCTGTCTGTTCCTTAAGAGTTTATTGATCCAGAAAAAAATAATCATACAAAGAAAACAACGTCACTGGCCTTCAGCGCAAACCTAACACCTTGACTGTGGGAACACTCACAGTCTCTGGGTTCTTCTTCCCCACCAGGATCAAGCCAGTGATTTCGCTGACAGCCTGCTACAGAAACTCTCTCCAGCTCAAACACTGTCAGAACTCCTTCTGAGCCTGACCTGCCAGGCTTACATAGTCCTGTAGGAAAACCAGGCCTGGACCTGGATATGGGAGTAGCCATCCCACCCAGCTCTTCTGGCTAGTCCAGTAAAAAGCCGCCCTATTAACTGCATAGCAGTTATGCTAAATGTATGCGTAACGTGTGTCAGTGGCCGACTGCCGCTGACTCCAGTACTATATGGCTCTTTACCAGCCGTCCACCACAGCTCCCTGTGCTTTACTAAACAAGCTGGATGGTCCCTCTCCTCAACTCAGCAGAACACAGTGTCCATGGCGTTCATAAAGAATTTCCAATGATTATTTATCTGACCACAGAACGGTTTTCCATTTTGCCTTCGTCCATTTGAAATGAGCTTTAAAAGATGGCAGCGTTTCTGGATTGTGCTGATATTTGACTCCTTCTTTGCATCACTGAGCATTTGTGGATTGCATGGAGAACAGTGATTTCTGAGGCATTTCTGAAACCCAAGATACAGACAAGTTTCCTGATGCTAGGACGGATGTTAGTGCTTTGTTAGCAGCAGGTGTCCAGGAGTGAAGAAGGGTGCAGAAACAAGGGGAGTATAATTTTAAGATGTTCTACCCAGGAGATCTGCCTGCGCCTCATAAATCATGAGCCTCCAATAGTGACCATCAGCCTTATAACTCGTGCACATGGATTTCTCCAGTTTTCTCCAGAATCTTTTGATGATATTGTGTACCATACATAGTGGGATATTTAAAATCTTTGCAACTGTATAATGAGGAACATTTTGCTTCACAATTTTTTTAGCTTTTTTTTCTTGCTTCTGAGAGAATCTGCCTCTCTAACATGCTCTTATTATGCAGTCATGTGTCTTAGTTGCAAAGTGAAATGGAAAAATGACTTCTGATCTACCTTCTATGTTGTGTTGTGAGTAAAATATGGATATAAGAAATTTCCAAATCGTTGCATTCTAGTTTACTTTACATTTTACACAGCATCCTAACCTATTTGAAACTGGGGTTGTAGTATTGTAGGAAGAGATTTGTGTAACTTGTAATTTATTAAATCCCTGCTGACTCTGGGCTTATGAGTCTAGTGGGTGGAGTCACTCAATGATTGTCAACTATCCTTGTGCAAATGAGGACCGCCCACTGGACAAAGTCTACTTCCTATCCGGTTGTCTTCTGCTGGACCCTATGTTTATTGTTTGTGTCAGTACCTGGGCCAAAACCTTTTAAAGGGTTTTCTGGTCCTTTTGGGGGCGGTTTCCCCCCCTTCTGGCTTTTCATTTTGGCCCCCAAAGGGCCTTTTAAATTAAATGGGAATTTTTATTGGTTTTGGTGATTTAAAAGTTTATTTAAGTGCTGAAGTCTTTGCATTCTTCTTTTGCTGGGTAATACTTGCATTCCTTTTACCGTAGATATTTCAAAATGTTCCCGGGGGAAAAAGTTAAAAGAAAGGGGCCCTGAGCAAATTTTTTCCCCGAGGAAGGGACAAAATTTTTTTAATGTTAGAGGGGGTTTTAGGGGGTGTTGGGTTGACTTTTGCATGGTTGCACTCCACCTGTGCTGGGCCGGGGGGGGAGGAGGGTTTTGTGGGTGAAGATTCAAAGGGGGAGGGGGGAGCGGGTTTTTTTGTTTCCCCGCTTAATTTTTTCCCCTAAATTTTGGGTAACCCCTGGTTGAACCTAAACCCCCAATTACCGGTTCCTTTGTCCCCCAGCAGGCTCATGTCAGCATCAGATCCCCCTCCATCTGACCCGGGGTAAGAAAAAAAAACCGACATCAAGGATGGAAAATGCCAGAGAATTTTTTTTTTGTTTGGGCTTCCTCTTTTGGAATTTAAAAATGTGTTTGTTGCACAATTATTTGTTTTTCATGGGAAACTCAGGAATTCTTCACTTTTATCCCCAACTGGGGCGACTGGCTGCACATTCCTGCCGGGCTACCCGTGTAGTTGTCATCTTCTCTTTTATCGGTTCATCTGTCTGTTGTTGATATTACCCCCTTGGGGAACATCGAGAAAGGGCCCTAAAAGCTTGATAAAAATCAATACAGTAAAGCCCGGAATTTTGGAAATAGAAACCTCAGAAGATCCCCAAATGATCCAAAAAATGAAGAGGGCCCCAATGGGTTTAAGGGTTGGGTTTCCTTTCTAACTTACTTTATTGAAGTTGAAAGCAACCAGCCCCAGGATGCTTGATATGGACAAGTTCATTTTAAGACTAAAGCCCTCTTCAGGCATCAAGAGCAGTGGGGTTTTTTTCAAAAATCGGTCCCCCCAGGGGTGTTGGGAAACGAAAATCCCCATGCCCACCTTTATAGATTATATAAATTTATGATGGGGGTTGTCGGTTCCCCAAAAAAATTTGGGGGGGGCCGGGATTTTGAGAAATGGGGCTACTGAATGATTCTTTATCCCCTAGATTTAAATGGTCTTAAAAATGCGGGGCCCTCCCGTTGGTTTTGGGAAAAAACAATCCCCCTCATGCCCACTTTTTACAATTATATAAATGCCCTGTTTGGGGAATTGTATTTTCCCCAAAAGCTGGGGGGCCGCCTTTTAAGATCCAATGATCTAGGGGATAAAAACTAATTCAGGAAACCAATGTTCGGCAAACCCCCCGCGGGGGCCCTCCCAGCCCCCGTTCGGGGGGTTTTTTAAAAAAAAGGCCGGGGAGACGGGTTAACAAAATCCCCTTTTAATGCCCCCAGTTAAAATAATATTATTTTAAAAATTTAAATTTATGGGAGTTGTGTTTTCCCAACAGTAGAGGGGTTGCCCCTTTTGAAGATCATGATCTAGAGGGATAAAGGTAATTCAGCAGACCCATGTTTTGCCCAAAATTTCGGCCTCCCCAGCTGTTGGGGGGAAAGACAAAATCCCACATGCCCCCCTGTTAAAAGATTATAAAAAATTTATTTAGGGGGGTTGTCCTTTTTTCCCCAAAATTTTGGGGAGCCGCAGTTTGCAGACCACTGCAGTAGATCATGTTAGCAGCTGTTTAGGCAGCACAGTGGTTAGTACAGTGGCTCAGTGGTTAGCGAAGTGGGGCAAAGGGGGCTCAGTGGGTTTGCAAAGGTTTGCCCCTTTTCACCATTGAGATCCAGGGTTTTATCCCCCCTATTTTGGGAAGATCTGCATGGGGTTTTTTTTTTTTCTTCCCCCCGTTTTGTATGGATTTCCTCAGGTACTCTGGCTTCCCCCACAATCCAAAAACATACAGATGGGTTATTTTGGAATTTAGACTGCAAATGTGATTAATGACCATCTTTGTACAGCACTGTGAGATAGAATGGTGCGATAGAAATGAATACATTAAATATTATATTTCAATGGGCACCGTATGTATTATTACATTTCAGGGGGCACAGCGAGTAGTACTCTAAGGACCTTGTATTAAAGGGGTTGTCTCACTACATTGATTCATCTTACCGCAGTCCTCTTTTCTTGGTTTCACTTTGAATTCAGGGGCGTGTTTACTGGCTTCCACTAGGCTGCAGGTCTGTAGCTATAGCAACCAGTGCTTTCAGCCTATCAGGAGAGATCAAACAGGTCTGTAGCTATAGCAACCGGAGGAGCTGATGCAGCCCATACAAGAGGGGATATCTAGGTATAAGTAGGACACTGTTAATGGACACATATTGCAAAGTGACTTGTTTTTGCAAGATCTTTAACATAGAAAGCAGCAATCCTTGTAGTGAGATATCCCCTTTAAATATAAGGCTCTGCTGCAAAAAGTCAAAGTTGCTTGGGCAGCAGATTCCGCCACATCCCTTTATCAAATACAGACTCCACCCCTCTACAAATAAAAGACCCAAGATACAGACAAGTTTCCTGATGCTAGGACGGATGTTGGTGCTTTGTGGGCAGCAGGTGTCCAGAAGTGAAGAAGGGTGCAGAAACCAGGGCAGACGAGTACAATAAGATGTTCCACCCAGGAGCTCTTCCTGCATCTCTAGGAGTTTTCGGGATATTTACCGGAGGTCAGCAAGTATGCTTTATATGGGTCTGAAAATTATTTTAAAGTCTCTTCTCACCATCAGACCACAACCACAGAAAATGTCCTAAGGCTAGGTCCAGTGTGGGGACAAACAGCAGCAGGTCCCCAGGAGTGAAGAGGGGTGCAAGAATAGGAAGAGGTCGAGTCTAATTCAAAGATATCCCAACAAGGAGATCTGCTTGCTCTTCTAGCACTAATATGGATATTCAAAGGCGTCATCACGCATGCTTTAGATTGGTCTGAAAACCACTTTGAAGCCTGCGCTCACCATTGGACCATGCCAGAACCTGCACCCCCAAAGATATAGATCCTGGGCGCAGACAATGACTTAATGCCAGGTCCAGTGTTGGGATGTTGTCAGAATCAGGTGCCCTGATGTAAAGATAGTTGCAGGAAAAGGAAGAATTCAGTACAATTTAGAGATGTTCCACCCAGGAGATCCACCTGCTCTTCTAGGAGTCATTTAGACATTCAGGGGATTTTCCAAGATACTTTAGATTTGTCCCAAAAAACATATTAAGGCCTCACCTTACCACCAGGCCTCCCCAACTAAAGACATGGAGCCTGGACACAGTCACAAACAAGGTCCTAATGCTAGGTCTAGTATTGGGACATCAACAACAGGTCCCAGGATGAAGACGGGTGCAAGAACAGGAAGAGGCCATTTAAAGGTGTTCCACCCAGGAGATCTGCCTGCTCTTCGGGACATTCAGGGGAGGTAGACTTGTCTGAAAACCATTTTAAATCTCTGTTCACTTGTTATGTAGATCAATCAGTATGTAAACTGGGATCCAGTGGTGGAAATACAAGACATGAATTATCCTGTACGGATCCTGAGCTACAGTCTGTGCTCCATGGTGCGCGGACAATCCTTCCAATTACACAACCAAATTCTCCAGCAAGTCCCCAAGAGCCAAGTATCCACAGAGCTTGTTGTAAGATTTGCTTTCTGAAAACTGTGGTCTTTATTCTAGGCTCTGTATGATCATCTCATGCAGGGAAAGCGGTCCTCCTGGATTGTAAAAGGGTTGGGGATATGTCCACAAGAAGCTGGTCGACAGTTTCCAGCAGAATTAGGATTGCTGCTCTGAACTATACGACAGGCCGTAACTCCTAACGCTAACCCCATGAACACACTGTACGAGCAATATTGTCCTAGGATGCCAAAATCTACTGTATCGATTACACCTATTCTGAGACACTGGAGCAAGAAAAGACAGCGGACCTCTGACTAACCATTCCAGTAAGGGCTTGCCCCCACGCTCCAGGTTTTCACCTGGTTTTACAGATTGTCTTTGAAGGCTGTCAACCTTTAACATGGACCTTAATGGAAAAATCCATGCAGCAGCCCCACTGCATGGATTTTCCGCCCGATGGATGTTTAGACCGACAGCGGTCCGAAAAACATTGACCATGTTCATTCTTCTGCCCGGTTTTCGGGCGGAACATGAACATGTAGGTGCAAAGGGAGGACGGCTTGATCCGCAAACTGTGGACAAAAGTTTCCCCCCTCTGCGGCTGTGTACACGGCCCCTAAACAGCAAATGCCGGTTGGGATTTCCGACCGGTATTTGTCAGCTGCCGTATAAACAGCCCATTTATGTTTCTAGAGCACAATGCACGTAAATGAAGGCGGCAAATGAAAATTGTTATTCCTGCAATGCGTATGACATTGTTGGCGTGTACAGTCGTATTGACCTATGATGAACAGAGCACTAAAAACTTTCCATGGTCAGGTACAACAGAATTCCTGGCACTACTACTATATATTCTAATCAAAGCAGCCGCACAGATAGAACAATAGAGATCAGTTCCAATTTTTTATTTCTTTTTTTCCAGCATCCTCATCGGAACAAGGCACTCAGTAGTATTTGTTCATCCTGGAGCAACTGGTTCTTGTACAACACTTGGGGCCACATGTATGAAACGGTTTAGGTCTAAAACTCACTTGTTTTAGATTAAAAAAAAAGTGAGTTTTAGATCAAAACAGGTTCATACATGCCCTTCACTTGGGCTGAAGGCCTCCATAGTACAAACCCATACAAACTCCCCTGTGCTGTCCTACAGGCTCCCTTGGGTGCTGTATGTACAAAGAAATTCTCCCTCGACAATACTACATATAAAAAGGAGTTATACACTTCTACCCAGTGGAGCACGTCCAATGTTTTTTTTTTGGGTTGCATTTGTAGGGAACCCCAGTGTGCCTCGTATGAAAGGCCCCAAGCACCTTTAGGTCAGATTAGAATGAATCTACACCTCCAAACCAATATTTTGGAATGGTGTAAATCTGGGTGCCAGTATCTTCAGCTCTTTGAGAATTATTGGCTTGGTGATTAGGATACATGAAATACATCCATAACAAATAGCAGAAATGCTTTTTCAAAAATGCCTATGTGCCTTCTGATAGTTCTTTTAGTGCGCTGCCGATTTTGGAATGTGCATATATATTGCTGCCACACCAGTGTGCACCTATACTCAATTTTTTTTCAAAAGTTTTTGGATGTGCAAAGCCAAATATTGGTTTTCTAGTTGTGTATGGAGTGGCGGCTGCCTCCTCATTTGTTTTCTGCACTCCACCCACCTTCACAGGTTTTTAAATCAATGCAGTGTAAGCTGGTACCTTCACTCCCTTAAGTATGGAGGTCTGAACAGTCCCCAAAATAGAGGTAACAATAGTGTAGGACCCACCAGCATGTGAGGTCCTCTTGTTGATGGGAGGTGGCTTAAGCAATTTTGATAAAAAATGTAAACTAAGAACCTCAAAAATGTTTTCATGTATCCTAAGTAGCAGAAACGCTTTTTCAAAAATACCTATGTCCCCTTTGATAGTTTTTTTTAGTTACTAGAG
Source organism: Phyllomedusa bahiana (assembly GCA_025379985.1). Taxonomy (NCBI): domain Eukaryota; kingdom Metazoa; phylum Chordata; class Amphibia; order Anura; family Hylidae; genus Phyllomedusa; species Phyllomedusa bahiana. Next base: position 44,167 of record JAODAL010006091.1, read on the forward strand.
TGTTGCCGATATTGGATTGTGTATGCATATAGCTGCCACACCAGTGTGCACCTATGCTAATTTTTTCCAAAATTTTTTGGGATGTGCAAAACCATATATTGTTTTATGGATGTATTGACAGTCTCGATCAAGGTTTTTTTTTTTTTTTATATGACAAATAGGTAACCAGTTCTCAATTTTTTTTTTACTATTTAGGAGAGTTGCTAAAACAAAAAGTATATAACCTAGCTCTATTCATATAGAAGACCAAGTAATATACCACATCAAGATTTTTGATGCTACCGATGTTGTATTATATTGGATGCTCATGCGAGAAGTTTGGTGGGAGGAGAGGGGGGGGGGGGGAGAATGTTTTTTCTTTATAGCAAAATATACCAAAAAAGAAAAAAAAACAAAAAAAAAACCAATGGATTTTGGTGTACAATTTTCATAGTTTTACAGGCATGTTCACACAGAATATTGCAGTGCGAAATTGCTGGCCAATGCTTACTTCTAAAGCGCGGGGGCGACCCCATTCACTTCTATTTCCCCCGACACATAATGCCGCAAAGCAGTGACGTCACTTTAATCCGGCGTTCAATACGTGTCGAGGGAGGACTGGTAATTCCTAGCTCTCTGACCACAATGAATTACCGTAATTGCAGAACGTATTGCAGCACAATTATGCGCTAAAACACGCATGAGCGGGGAGAAGGCGTAATCCATAGTTCATGAGAAGAATCGATTACCATAATTGCAGCGCGCATCTCACCCGTATTAAAGCGCAAATACGTGCCGCAATTACGCCGTGTGAACATTCCCCTAATGTACATAGTTTTAACCATAAAAAGACTCCACATTAATGTTTTTCTTTTTAAATATTTTAATTTCAGTATTTCAACAAACAAGTCACTAAAACAGACTACAGCACTTTTGTTGCTCTGGTGAAACTGCCATGTACAACGCTGAAGATTTATTGTAGCTTTTGACATTTGTGATTTACATCTACAGAGAAAAATCAAAGATCAAACAAATTTTCTTCTTGCCATTTTTTTTTTTTTTTTTTTTTTTTAAATAGGACTTCAAAACAAACAAAACTGTACAAAACCTGATTTTCTTCTTCAAGCCCTTATGAGGAGTCTCCCGAAAATATTAAACCTCCAGATTAATTATGGAAAAAAAACTACTTGATTGTAAAGGTGAATTACAACAGAAAATGCTTTGCGTAAAACACACAAAAAAAAACCCAACAAAAATATATCTTATTATACACAGAGAGCAGAAGAAGGAGAGAAGGAAGAAGGAGAGAAGGGTGAATTTAGGTTCATGTTTTGCCACCAAAACAACCCCAATCAGATGGGCAGAACAGATTTTGGATTCACAGAAATTTCGGAAACAAATCTGCCCCAAGTGAAATCAAACACTATGGGGGGGGAGAAAAAAAAAATTAAAAAGTTAAAACATTTTACCACAAAGCTCATCAACAGGCTCATTTTCTGGGAACTGAAAGAAAAGATTACACAAAGGACGAGTAGAATAATCCAATTACAACACAGAACATTAAAACAGACCTGTAAGTCGTTACACTATCGGCCGATTTAAAACAATAAAATTCTATTAAAAATAAAAAAAAATTCAAACATAAAAATTGTCCTTTAACCTCCAGATGCTTTACAGTTCAGCAATATCAGGGCCTGAACAGAGGCCGTACTGCAAGGTCTGATCTGGAAGATCAACGTTGCTTCCAAAGCCTTTGCAGATCCGAAGACTCGATGCCGCACAACCATGGTCTGGATGGTTTCCTGGGGAGGGGTCTTTGTTTCCGCTTCATTAACTATTCCTTTATTCTGGATCTATGTCCTTCCTTTGAAAGTGTTCATGCAAGTATAAGATCCAGAAAACCTGTGGATTTCTTCAAGTGCTGACTGTGGAAGAATGCTGCGGAGACACAAAGAACAGACTGTATTGGTCTGGAGAAGAAGGGACGCGAAACCACTGGTGGTCTCCAAGCTACAGAAGGGGAAGGAAATGCTACTGGTTTTACTGTTGACTAGAGGACGAGGAGGAGAACACCGGATGCGGACAGAGGCCTTCAAGAGAAGGCAGAAGTGGCACGGCTATTTAAGGAGAACCTGAAGGGGGCTCTCAGATTAGCTTTAGGCTATGTCTCCCCTGCAGTGGACAAAAAACAACCTGAAAATGAATTACTAAAAACGGTCATGAAACGGAGTTCTGTCCCCTCCTGTTAAAAGCAGCTGAAAAAAAAAACACGGCTGTTTTTGCCGCGATTTGCGTTTTTTGGTCTTCAAGTCTGTTTTTTAATGTCTGCATAAATTAAGCCATTGGATGTAACTCCACCCTACAAAAGGGCATGTAAAGCACATTATTGCATTTAAATGTCATCTGGTAATTCGTTTTACGGATTTTGGCGCCAATAAAGCTATATCGCATTTGTCACCAAAAATAAGTATTTTTATGAATTCAGGTGCTAATAAAGTAATCTCGCGTTTAGCGGCAAAAATATATATTTTTTTTACGAATTTTGCTGCTTATAACGTTCTCGCTTTTGTTGCCAAAAGTTTTACGGATTTTGGCGCTAAAATGTGTTTTATGGATATTGGCGCTAACACACTTATTTCGCTTTTGCAGCAAAAATTTAAGGATTTTAATACCAAAATCCATAAAAAAAAAAATTAAAAAAAAAAAAGATTCTGGTGCCAAAATCCGTAAAAAACGTATTTTTAGCATCAAAGGCTAGATAACTTTATTGGCACCAAAATCTGCAAAAAAAAATAAATTTAGTGCTAAAATTTGTAAAAAACCCACAACCTTATTTTTAGCGAAAAAAAAAAATATATATAAATTGCACATAAATCGTTAGGGGCCAAAGCATGATTATTTTACTACGAACGGTACAAACAAGGACACATCGGACACTTGTATGCAAATTTGATTATATATAACCTTTATTAAAGGGGTTTTGCCATGATGTAATGTTGACGTGGGATCCTCCAAAATGGGTAATCACTTTTCTAAATATATGTCATCAAAAAAGTGAAGCCTCAGAGCTACAGCTTTCTTTGTATGCCCTTCGTTTCCCAACAGTTTACCTTAGACACGACCAGGACACTGACAGCTGATCTGGCCGCACTTGCATGTTTGCACTTATCTGATGACAGGGAACATGAAGGACCTTGCAAGGGACTGTGGAGAAAGATCCTGTGTCGAGAATCCACTTGTTGTAATGTAATTTGAGTAAACATTGCACACACTCTGCTTCCTTGCTCTGCTCAGCCCCCACTCCCTCTCCCCCCTTCATCCGTTCATGACGCTGCATGCTTTGTTTATCTTCTCTCCTGAGCAGATAAGAGGTAAGGAACTCACTTCTTGGCAAAACCCCTTTAACGCCCACTATAGATGGGACTTGGGTTTCCTGGGAGGGTTTTCATTGAAAAAATGCATCAAAAAACGGCCAGCGCTTTACATAGACTCCTGTAGTAAATTTTCTGCCCGTCTCTGGCGTTTTTTAGAGCATGTTGCAAAAGACGACCAGTAAAAAAAAAAAAAAAAAAAAAACGAGAAAAAAAAAAAAGCAGCCTAGTGTAGACAGCGGGACGGTTTTACAATAGAGTCTACGGGAGATTAGTCGTTTTTTGAAAGAAAAAAAAAACGGACTTTTGTGCAGTGGAGACTGAGCCTTCAATATGTAGGCCAAGGTAAATAAAGACCATTAAATACACTGTTGCTTCTTCAGAGTTAGGAGCAGATCTTATTTCCTGCTTTTGCACTCAAGCTTCCCTAGTTACTGGCGAGCTCTCTCTACGCTTACAGGCAGTAGCAGTGGTCAGAAGGAGGACATACTCCCTGTGTTCCTCATCTTGAAACACAAGAGCCTGTTTACATTACTTCCTGACAAGCTTTAACCCTATTCAAGTTCTGTAGCCTTGTGAACTGCTGTGCCAGTGCTGGCAGCCTATCAGGAGAGATCAAACAGGTCTGTAGCTACAGCGACATGAGGAGCTGATGCAGCACATACAAGAGGTGATATCTAGGAATAGGTAGGACACTAAGGGCATGTCCCCATGGCACGGGATTTTGGGAGGTTTGCGGTTTTTCAGACCGCCTGAAAAACCGTCCGAAAACGAGCACAATGGTGCTCTACGGAAAACCCGTGCAGCAGTCCCCACTGCACAGGCTTTCCGTCGGCCGGTATTTGTCCTGTGCAGTGTAGACGCGCCCTTAATGGACATATATTGCAAAGTGACTTGTTTTTGCAAGATCTTTAACATAAAAAGCAGCAATCCTTGTAGTGATAAAACCCCTTTAAGGAACTTGAGAGAAGCAGAGATTGTGTAAGGAGTAGCAGCTTCTTGTGTGGGATATCAACTGGATAACAAACATGGCAGCTAAGGGCACCCTCCCCAATTTGAAATCTTTTTACTCCCAGCACACATGACACCATGGCAGCTATGGAGCTACATATTCAGCTTTGGGGTCCCAATGGTTACTTGTTATAATCCTGGCAGTAACGAGGCTTGTAGACCTTCCTTCTGAGTCTACTCATTGGAACCATCATGAACGGTTTAGGACAATAGTGGCCTCCTTACCTTTTTAAGATTACGAGAAGGTGCATGGTCCAGGGGAGCAATAACAGAGCGTGGTTCTTCTGAACAGCTTCCACTGTCCGCCTAGCTACAGTCTCTGGCTTCAATGGAGGGAATAGATTGGGAAACCTAGAAAATAGAGAAAACCATATAAATATACATAGCTTCGTCTAGCGACATTTGTGAGATATAAGGTGAAGAGCCTTCTAGGTGCTGCCAACTGGCCTCGATGGTCCAAAGTTCATGGACTTCTTCAGGGCAAACATGAACATGCTGTAACACTTTCCACACTGACATTTATTGGACGTCTGTCCCACGCCCCAAATCACAATAATGAATAGAGCTCACGTACCAGAGGCTGCAAAGCGAGCCCAGCGCACTGACTCATGATGATTATTCTGGATGGGTCCCAACTTTTCTAAGGTGGGACCTCAAGTGCCATTAGATCACTTTATAGGAACAGGGTATGGTTTCAAGAGTCAATATAAACCTTGCTCCAGGTTGCCCAAGCAAGTAAATTGATGTCTACATGGAGCAAAGCTGAATTCGTAATTTGCTTTATGAACCGCGGATCAGATCATAACTGTTTCCTCTGTTACATGGACAAAATCAGCTCTGCTATGTAGTGGCTATGGCATGAACCAACTGGAGAGACTCTGTAGGCAGCTGGCACATTGCCGTTATTATAGAGTCCAGGAGATAAGTGGCTTCACGGTTCTAAGACATGGAACCTACACGAACCTGACTCTCATTCCTTGAAACATCTCAGTGTTCGTATGAAAGGGTAATACTGTTGTGGCATTGACTCCAGGGCAGTCCAACAACCCCAAGGTCAGGCTTTCCATGAAGGCGAAGGAGGAGGCTTTTGAAGTGCAGTAGTCAATGGCACCAGGGATCGCCGATAAGGCCAGTACAGAGTTTATGCAGACAATGTGTCCGTTCTGCAATTCCAACATGCGCGGCAGGAACGCTTTAGTAGTCTGCAACAAGAAAACATCAGGGTAAGATTACATTCGATTATACACGAGGTACTTATAATTCACGCACATTGGAGAAGAGCTTCTAGACGGAATATTTGTGAGCTGTACGGTATATGCTGACAATGATGGCCACATGCAGCAGAACGTACATGTTATTGCCCAAATCATGGATGCAACACATCCCTCACAATTCTACAGAAAGAAAAACTTAGCTAAGCATAGAGCTCGATCAGGCGCCAAGATGAATGCTTGGGTCTGGGCAATGTGGCCACGTTATTGCCAAGTGAAGCTGAGCAATGTGGTCTTGGCAGCCCTTGGAAATGAATGGAAGCTGACTGTACTCCGCTTTAGTAACTTTACAAAGTTTTTTTTTTGTAGAGTTTTTAGTGATGGTGTATACACCTTTTATTTATTTGATTGAGTAGAAAGAGTCGGTTCTTGCAATATCAATGTTTTTACCTAGAGTATTTGTTCTATTTCAAGAACGCACAGGAAGCCGCTCCACTGTCAACCATTTTTAATGCTCTAGAGAACAAACTATATTCTCCCAGTTTGTACAGAAGTATACTTTGTCACATGGTTCATGGACCAGCAAGAAGCAACAACTAAAGTACTTAAACACTGAATGGGTGTCCTGCATGCTTTTATGGTTTCCATTCAGTTGGGTGCACATCAGTAATATGGTAAGGTATGCAAATTGTATATATCTATCTATCTATCTATATCTTTTTGAATGATGGAAATCAAAGAAAAAAAAAAAACAAAAAAAAAAAAAAAAACACACTCACCCAAAACTGTCCTAACGTGTTTATGTGTTGGGACTTAAGAAGAGCATCATCATCGCTGTCCATTAAGCTCTTCCCATGAACCACTGCAGCGTTATTTACCAAGATGGTGACATCACCCACCTGGAAGATAAAACCAATGTACGACATACACATCAATGGCATAAATCACTATTGATCAAGCCAAATTAAAATATAAAGCACATACTTAAGACTGATGCATCTTTACTGGGAAGAGTGACATAATAGTGCGGTAGAGCATTTGGTAACATCCCATTTAGTACCCATCGGTAATCACAGTGGTTTTGACCATGGTAAATACTACAGAAGCCAATTCCAACAAAACAAATAATCAAATAAATGAAAAAAAATATATTTTATTATAAAAAAAATATATTTTATATATATATATAATATATATATGTATATATATATATATATATATATATATATATATTACACACACACACACATATATACACACACATACACTGTGGAAACCAATGGGTACTAATTGGGAAGTTGCCTAATGTTCTACCACATTGATACTCTGTTACTCTTCCCAGATAGATAGAGAATGAATATATACACTCACCGGCCACTTTATTAGGTACACCTGTCCAACTGCTCGTTAACACTTAATTTCTAATCAGCCAATCACATCGCGGCAACTCAGTGCATTTAGGCATGTAGACATGGACAAGACAATCTCCTGCAGTTCAAACCGAGCATCAGTATGGGAAGAAAGGTGATTTGAGTGCCTTTGAACGTGGCATGGTTTTTGGGTTTGCCAGAAGGGCTGGTCTGAGTATTTCAGAAACTGCTGATCTCCTGGGATTTTCACGCACAACCATCTCTGGGGTTTACAGAGAATGGTCCGAAATAGATAAAACATCCAGTGAGCGGCAGTCCTGTGGGCGGAAATGCCTTGTTGATGCCAGAGGTCAAAGGAGAATGGGCAGACTGGTTTCGAGCTATAGAAAGGGCAACAGTGACTCAAATAGCCACCCGTTACAACCAAGGTAGGCAGAAGAGCATCTCTGAACGCACAGTATGGCGAACTTTGAGGCAAAATGGCTACCGCAGCAGAAGCCCACACCGGGTGCCACGCCTGTCAGCTAAGAACAGGAAACTGAGGCTCCAATTTGCCCAAGCTCATCGAAATTGGACAGTAGAAGATTGGAAAAACGTTGCCTGGTCTGATGAGTCTCGATTTCTGCTGCGACATTCGGATGGTAGGGTCAGAATTTGGCGTCAACAACATGAAAGCATGGATCCATCCTGCCTTGTATCAACGGTTCAGGCTGGTGGTGGTGGTGTCACGGTGTGGGGAATATTTTCTTGGCACTCTTTGGGCCCCTTGGTACCAATTGAGCATCGTTGCAACACCTTGTGGAATCTATGCCACGAAGAATTGAGGCAGTTCTGAAGGCAAAAGGGGGTCCAACCCGTTACTAGCATGGTGTACCTAATAAAGTGGCCGGTGAGTGTATACAGTCATATGAAAAAGTTTGGGCACCCCTATTAATCTTAATCATTTTTAGTTCTAAATATTTGGGTGTTTGCAACAGCCATTTCAATTTGATATATCTAATAACTGATGGACACAGTAATATTTCCTGATTGAAATTAGGTTTATTGTACTAACACAAAATGTGCAATATGCATTAAACCAAAAATTTGACCGGTGCAAAAGTATGGGCACCCCAACAGAAAAGTGACATTAATATTTAGTAGATCCTCCTTTTGCAAAAATAACAGCCTCTAGTCGCTTCCTGTAGCTTTTAATCAGTTCCTGGATGAAGGAGTTTTTGACCATTCCTCTTTACAAAACAATTCAAGTTCAGTTAAGTTTGATGGTCGCCGAGCATGGACAGCCCGCTTCAAAGTATCCCACAGATGTTCAATGATATTCAGGTCTGGGGACTGGGTTTGGCCATTCCAGAACATTGTCATTGTTCCTCTGCATGAATGCCTGAGTAGATTTGGAGCTGTGTTTTGGGATCATTGTCTTGCTAAAATATCCATCCCCGGCGTAACTTCAAATTCATCACTGATTTCTTGTACATTATTCTGAAGAATCTGCTGATACTGAGTTTGAATCCATGCGACCTCAACTTTAACAAGTTTCCCGGGGGCGGCATTGGCCACACAGCCCCAAAGCATGATGGAACCTCCACCAAATTTTACAGTGGGTACAAGTGTTTTTGGGACGCCAGGCATAACGCCTTTTTGTATGACCAAACAACTCAATCTTTATTTCAATCAGTCCACAGACCTTTTTCCAAAATGAAGCTGGTTTTGTCCAATGTGCTTTTGCATACCTCAAGCGACTGTGTGGCGTGCTTTCAGAAACAGCTTCTTTCGCATCATTCTCCCATACAGCTTCTCCTTGTGCCAAGTGTGCTGTATTGTTGAACGATGCACAGTGACACCATCTGCAGCAAGATGATGCTGCAGCTCTTTGGAGGTTGGTCTGTGGATTGTCCTTGACGTTCTCACCATTCTTCTTTCTCTGCCTTTCTGATATTTTTCTTGCCTGCCACTTCTGGGCTTAACAAGAACTGTCCCTGTGGTCTTCCATTTCCTTACTATGTTCCTCACAGTGGAAACTGAACAGGTTAAATCTCTGAGACAACTTTTTGTATCCTTCCCCTGAACAACTACGTTGAACAATCTTTGGTTTTCAGATAACTTAGATTTTGTTTGAGGAGCCCATGATGCCGCTCTTCACAGGAGATCAAATGGGAGAACTTGAAATTGGCCACCAAAAATACCTTTTCTCATCATTGGATACACCTGGCTATGAAGTTCAAAGCTCGTGAGGTTAAAAAACCAATGTTGTGCTTCAGAAAATCAGAAAAAAAGTAGTTAGGAGTATTCAAATCAATAAAATAAGGGTACCCAAATTTTTGCACCAGTTCAAAATTTGGTTTAATGCATTTTGCACATTTTGTGTTTGTACAAAAACCTCATTTCAATCCGGAAATATTACTGTGTCCATCAGTTATTAGATATATCAAATTGAAATGGCTGTTGCAAACACCCAAATATTTAAGAAAAAAAAAATGATTAAGATTAATAGGGGTGCCCAAACTTTCATATGACTAAAATATATATATATAATATATTTAATTATTATTTTTTATTTATTTTTTTCCCCAGGAATGGATTGACCCCATTACTAACCACCTGTTGCCTCTGTCAGAAAATCCAGAGCCGTGCCCCCCAATAGCCACATGGGCTTCTACTGTGATATTCACCCTCTGGTCTTACCTTCTCCCTGACCGCCTTCGCTTGCTGGTAAACTTCTTCTCTGTTGCCAACATCACATATAAAATAATGGCACTCTGTCCCCATCTGCTTAATTTCTTCAGCTGTTTCCTTGAGGCATCTTTCTGTTCTTCCCCATAAAATTATCTGCCAAGATAAAAAAATAAAATGAGATACACAATCTAGATATAAACCTTGTTACAGTCAGATCGTAGTATCGGGGCTATGATGAAGGACTTCTAGGGCAGAACTGCCCCTGGTAGATTATACTAACTGCTTGGCTGGCCTAAGAAGAAAACCCTCGAAAAGAAGCTGAACTGGTTGTTCTGGGACCTTCAGCAATCAGTCTGGGAATCTGACAGCATAATTACCAATTCCCTGCAGTGCCACCACAGGTGAAGTATGACATGACCATGTAAATTAAAGGGGTTGTCTCACTACAAGGATTGTTTTTTACGTTAAAGATCTTGCAAAAACAAGTCACTTTGCAATATGTGTCCATTAACAATGTCCTACCTATTCCTAGATATCCCCTCTTATATGGGCTGCATCAGCTCCTCAGGTCACTATAGCTACAGACCTGTTCAGTCTCACTTGATAGGCTGCCAGCACTGGTTGCTATAGCTACAGACCTGGCTTCTACTGCAGCCTAGTAGAAGCCAGTAAACACGGCCCTGAATTCAAAATGAAACCAAGAAAACAGGACTGAGGTGAGATCAATCAATGGAGTGAGACAACCCCTTTAAGGGAAGTCCCACCTTGGAGACAACAAAAGATGCTCATTATAGTCGCTTCATTTTCTGGCTAACGTGATAGAGAGCCTGAAGAAAGAATAGGCTTAAGTCAGTATTTCCTGCTAAAAATACCCCATATATATACCCCAAAAAATACAAGGTTACTCCCAACTACTGAGTTATGCTCTTGAAAAAAGGAGAACTCTAACCTTACTAGGGATTACAAGCCAAGGTCTGTTTTGGTCAATAAGACGGGTTAAGCTCTGTCCATAGGCTTTGTCTAGAATTTCAGCGGAACACATTGGGACTGATCTGCAATACCAGACACCGCCAAAAGACAAGAGTGGCGCCGTTTCAAGAACACACATACAACATTGAAGGATGCTGTTCCCCAATGGTGCCGAGCTGCAATACCAGACTCAACCCATGAGCAGGCATGGCACCGTTTCTGAAAGCAGTCATGTTTATGTCTAACCTTATATGCCCCCCTTTAAACAGTCCCATCACTCAATCCTCACCCTCATCAAGTCTATAGAACTAAGAGACCAGTAAGGCAAATGCGCCCTCCACGTCTCACATGACACGCGTCTCGTAAAGGGATAAATGGCCTGAAAATAAATCCACGTGTCTAAACACTCATCAGCACAATCCGTGCCACCCGGCCGCCCCCTGAATCTAATCATATCCGCCTCGTTCATGCAGTACATGAAGGTCACCATGTCTTCATTATAACTACCAGATGTTTTCTAACATAGAGGGCAAGAGTTCACGGTCTGTATTGCTCTAGGATTAAAAAAGGAACAAAGACTATTTGGTTTACACCACACAGTGGACGACCTCGTAAAAATTAACAATACAGCGGTCACCTACAGAACAGACACGGAAGGTAATAAAAGGTTTCGTTACAATGGACAGGAAATGTGATTTTAGTGAAGAAAAAAAAAAAAAAAAAAAAGTTCAACAAAAAAAAAAAAAAAAAGTACACAAACAAAAAGTTTTGCGTACTTTGCAGAGTTCACGGACGGAGGTTCCTCTTTCCGGGACGGGATCCAGACACCATTCTCTTTGATTACCTCCCTCCTGAACAAGACACACTCTTCTTTCAAATAATTACTGACCAGAAAATTGACTGGGGCAGCGGCCCGGTGAGGCGGCAAATCTCTGTAGAGTCATGACTGCCCTGGAAAAGCATGCTGGCCCGATGTTACCTCTCATTGACCCCAGGAGCACCCCCCACCACATCCCTCAGGGCAGGTGGAATGTGCAAGTATTATCCCGAAGCGGACAATGTAAGCCACCTGATCAGAACCAGGTAGAGGACAAGGATCCTGGAGGCCACCTGAAACGATTCCCGGGGCTCCTCTTCATTGGCACAAATTATACTGGATAATAAGGAGGTTTGATAGAATTACAGATTTGGTGAAATATTACATCACAGTGAATAAGAAAGGGAAGATATCTCCTTAGGGAGAGCGCCAATATAGAAGTGTGGAGATTCGAAATTGCCTTTTGCACTCCACGAATCATCTGCATATCACAAAGCATTATGGGAAAGGAGCTGAGAAGCTTAAAGGGGTTTTGCCACGTTGTAATGTTGACATGGGATCGTCCAAAATGGGTATTTAATCACTTTTCTAAATATATGTGATTACAAAAAAATTTCAGTCAGAGAGCTACAGGCCCGCCTTACCTGCCCTTAGTTACTTAAAGCTTCTATTAGATACTACCTGACAAGAGCTCTGGCCGGCTTGCGCGAGAACACTTTTTAGCTGATGAAAGGAGCTGAAGAAGCTTTCCCAAAGGGACCGGGTAGAAATATGTTGTCTTTTGTATACAGAATCCACTAGATGTAATGTTGATTATCTGAGTAGATCCCTCCTTTACTGATGACCGGAGAACATGAAGAAGCTTTCAAGTCTGTTTGGGGAAAAAGGTGTTGTCTTTTGTATACAGAATCCACTAGTTTTAGTTTGATTATTTGAGTGAACATTTCACACGATCCCTTATGAAACGGCTCTTTTGCTCTGGCTGTATCTCTCCTCCCTCTTACTCAGCGTGGCGGGTTACAATTGCTCTTAGCAGACAAGGAAACGTCCTGCCAAAACCCCTTAAGCACCCTCTGTTGGATGTAACAAATCCTAAATTTGGTTTTGACCCACTGGTCTTTTGGAAAGAAAAAAGGGATATTTAGCCCAACCCAGCATAACACCCCTTTCTTAGACAGCCATTTTGGGGCTTTTGCCCCTCGTCCGTACAGAGCAGAGCGATGATGGCTTGGCTGAGTGGCTCAGAAAGGGAAGATCTCCTCTTTGGTGAATAGCGAGAGGCCGATTTTGTCCCTACATCCAATTCATGGAGTCACCGGAGAAGTCGGTCGTTGTTGAAGACTTGTATGTAATCAAATGAAACGTCTCTCTGAACAAGTCTACTGACGGAAAAGTCGGATCACCAGCAACACAGGAAGTTTACACACTGGAAAACTTGCTTCCATTTTTTGAGACGCTTACCCCACCATATGCACTGCCTGCAAATTGTAGCTCAAGAAATGTTGAGCGAGAGAGCGTAAAGCTCGACCCCAAATTGGTTTTCACACACAATGTTGGCCCGAGTTAAGGGAAAAGTATTCGATCGGTCTGACTTTTGCCTCCTGCTCGCAAGCTTCCAGGTGGACACCCATGTTTTGTCTGGTCTACAAGTCAGCTGCTGCTTCCGTCTGAGCGTCAAGTACAGGAAGCTATTTTATCTTATCCTGTCCATCCGGTCTAAAGTTTTAGGAAAGTTTCAGGAAAGAGTTCAGAAGGGCATAGATCAGGATGGAAAGAGCAGAGCATCTCGGATGTGTCCTTACTGCAACAAAGTGGGCACATTTCAAGAGTAATCGGACTTATACAGGGAGCAATGACGGAAAACAAAGATGCTTTGGGGAATTGCAGATTATAGACTAGATCTGTTGGCTAAAGGAGATTTTCATTACATGTGTTTCCAGAATTAGAGAAACCTGGTTACTTTGTTGATAGTGTGCTGCTGGTATTGGAATGTGGATGTTAGTGGGACTCCCCGACCATCCTATGAGCCCCCACAACAAAGACTATCTGATCTCTTAATTTAATGCTCAATACTTAGATTCCCTTTGGTTACAAGGCCCCTTCAGAGGTGTCTTATTCTGCCCCCCTCCTCCCCCACCCACCCATTGACAACATATCCAAGCCCAAGGTGCATCCTTACATGGGGAAACAGGAGTCAGTTATGGCTGACCAATATTCTAAGAGCATAGTCAAGTTTAGTCTTGGTTTAACCTGCAGACTACATCCAAGGTGGTGACTGGCCCGATATGGTTCTTTCAGACCCCTCTGATGCCATGCATTGATTAATAAGGATGGCAACCCATTCAATTACTCCCTAGCCAATTGAAATAGGAGTCCGCAGTTCATCCTGCCATTTGGCTTTTCTATCTGGGGTTTGTCACTTTTGATGGCAAACCTTGATAGAACCAAGTCAATGGAGGTCACTGGTATCAATTGACAACTCCAGCAAAGAACCGTGGCCTCAATTATGAACGGAGGCCGTGACACCAGTAGGAACCTTAGACTGTTCTACATTTAATATTAAATACTTAGGCTTGGCCAGCAATGTGTGACAGGTGGAGTAAGGATCAAACAAACATGAGGAACATGACAGTCTTGCCAGACACTGCGTTGGCGTCATCCATTAGCCGAGTGAAGAGGGCCGACTGCTATACTAGACACAACCCCAATAGTGGCGTACTACCCAAAAAAGCGATGAGGTTCAACAAGCACCTTTGCTGTGGTGACTGGGACATTACATCAATGATCGTATAAAATCGCATTTGCTTTGTGGTTTATAACAGAGGCCATGAATCTTTTTGCGATTTGTCAAATTACACGAATGGCCTCCATTAACTTATAATGGGGGGTCTACCAACGTTTCTTGGCTCAGTGGGTTAAAAGCACTGGGGGTCCGGGGTTTAATCCCCCAGGACGACATCTGTAAGGAGTTGTAGGGTCCCTCCCCCCAATTTGCAAAGGTTTTCCCCTGCACATGCCAGAAAAAGCAGATAGGATAATCTGGAATTTAGATTGCAAACTCCAATGGGGACGGGAAGCAATGGGAATAATCTCTGTACAATATAAGTTAATAAAATACCCTCATGGTAAATAATGGTTAAACAAAGACCATTTGATACCACAACAAAGCAAATTAAATTGTTCAGTAGGATTAATAGGACATTCTAGGTAACCTTCTCCAGACCTTTGTAACAAATGCAAAGTCCTTCATTTGGATAATACTGCTAGAAATGCATTTATCCAGGTGGTTAAACCAATAAGGTCAAGTCTTCACAATGAAGAGAATGCAAAAGGTTTAATGCTAATGGCCGCTAATCTGCTAACACCATCCGATAAGTTTTAACTACAAACAAATCACTTGTCTATCTCGGCCATTGTAATCCAAATCCAGTATCAAGGAGGTGACCGGTCGGCCATTGACCCATCCTGAATATGCACAACTGTAGATTAAGCCTCGCATTCCTATTCTTTTGTAGAATTAATAAAACATGGGAGGACAGGGTTAGGTTGTTTGCAAAAAAAGGGTCACGTAGGAGTCAACTTTTGCAATCCTATTAACATGGGGCTAGGGTCATTGAAAGTGCAGCCGCCCTACAGCATCAAGGGGCTTGAAAACTTAGTCCTAAAATGAAAGCAAATGGGAAAGAAAGCGTTTTCCACCCTCATTTTACCGCCCCATTTGAGGTTAAGCAAGGATTAGACCCAAAGCGAAAACCCTGGAGGGCATCTGTCATACATTGCTTTCCTTGAGGACAAAAAACACTAGTCAAGTAGGTTTTTTTCATGGATGCCTCTATGCAATAGAACAAACTGTGGCCTTTTTAGATAACATGGAACTACAGAGTTATTGTATACACCCGGGCCTTTCCTGGTGCATATGGTAATAACACTAGCTATGTAGGGTGCAAACAGCTAGCAGACACCAGTGGTAAGGTGGACTGGTCTCAAACCATGAATCCATGGAAAATTTGCATCTGTGGGTATGGACCAGGGCTGTGGAGTCGGCAAGCCAAAGCCCCGACTCCTCAATTTCCCAAACCTCCGACTCCCTCATACACGGCGCATGTTTAAGTGATAACTTTACTGTAGTAAAATGGTAACATCAGGCTGTTTATCACCTTATGATACAATAATCAAGCTATTTAGGTAGCACAGACACTGACAAGCAAAAGGGTAACAATGTTTTGATCTTTTGAACACTTGTGGGTAGAGTTGAAGAAAAAGCTGTATTTGTATTCAATTCCAGTCTGCACCAACATTGGGAATGTGTAGAAGAGACCTGGGATCAGATTTTAGTCAAGACATGCTTGAATCTGATCCAAAGCCCAGAAGGATTCAGACAGTATTGAAAACCAAAAGGTGGATTTAACAAATACTAACAAAATAATAAAAAAAATTAACGTTTTGATTTTTAGGAGCAAAACCGTAACAATGCAGTTACAGGAAAGAATCTGCAGAACTAAGCAGATGCTAAATACTTGAGTCACATTTATGTACAAGATGTAAGATGGATAAGATGACCGTATATAAAATTACAGTAGCCTCATGTACAAAGCTGTAGTGGATGGTGAGATATGGAGCCTGGAAGTCACAAGTTCAGAACATTGTTACCATTTTGCTTGTCAGTGTAAAATATATTTATTGGATATGACTTTAGAATACAAAAAAAATGTAAATATGAAAAACACTGCAGGAACATTTGTGGAGTCTCTGAATTAGTTCTGAGAAATAGTATTGCCTCCATCAGATCCTGCATACATGACCTCACATCTGATCCCATTATTTCCAGGCTAGAGAACGGCCTCTCTACACTAACTTGGGTTGGGGACAAAGCGGTGACCACAGGGGCAACATCTCTAACAATGTCAAGGTATAAAGGAATTGCCTCAGCCACAGTCAGTTTTGATGAATGATTGAAATCTTCTACTTCTTTGAAAGAAGGTGAAAAATTTTACTGAAATCTGTTTACCCTGGGAGCGGGATCTTTTCCCCTGGGGCAGCACTTTGCCTGCTCCATGTCATCAATTACACTCCTCATGTGATGAGGCTGAAGATATGGGAGCAGTAGCACTGGCCGGACCCATCTTGCTCTTTGCATTGAACTGGACCAATTTATTATACATTTTGGGAGTCTGTCCCTTTTATGACAACTCCGACTCCTGCAAATAGGCACCAACTCCGACTCCACAGCCCTGGTATGGACAATACTACTAAGTTGATTATACATCTCATTCCTAGCAGGTAGGGTTGGACTGAGGTGCCTGGGCCCCACCGGTGGAGATGATCCATGGGACCCATCGAAGTTGAATCATGGGGCCCACCCTACATGACTCATGCACCCTGCCTGTCTCCTTGACCAGCAAATCCCAACCTGCCAAACCCAGGGGGGCTCATCAGGATTATCCCAATAGGCTACTGTGGGCTAGTCCAAACCTGCTAGCATGATAATACTGCCATGGCAGGTCCATCAACTTTAAACATTTTAGAAATTGGTCCTTTTCATTTAGACTTAGGAAGGTGTGGACTTTGGCTGAAATACCAGTCAAAATGAAATACATGAACCAAAATTTTGAAGGATCTTAATGGTGCGTTCACACAACAGTGGACAAATCCCGTTCGGTTTACCCGGCCGGTATTTTTCCGGTTTTGCGGCCGTCCCCATGGGGAGGAGGGGGGTGCGGATTTTCTCCAATGAGCGGAGAAGAGCCCTCGCATTGAGGTGTTCACATTCCGTCCGGAAACCAGACAGAAGAATGAACATGCTCAATGTCTTGAGCGGCCCGCGGACGAAAAACCCTTGCAGTGGGGACTGCTGCACGGGTTTTCCATAGAGCACAATGGTGCTCATTTTCGGCGGTCTGAAGAACCGCAAACCGGCTGAAAAACCAGCCGAAAACCCGTGCCGTGGGGACATGCTCTAACTAATCATATGATTAAATGCTACCGAGTCGGAGGCCTGGGGGAATGATTTGCTCCCGGTAGGCCCTCATGCCAGTGCTAGGAGTGTGTACAGTGCATTATTCTGTGTCTATTGCTTTCCTTGAATTGTGCCCAGATAAGATGCCTACATCCACAGTTGTCGGGGCAGAGGCTCCAGACTTCCTTTTTTGTAACAATGAGGACTCTTGTGTAATAGGCTTAACCGTAAATCTATTGAAACTACAGAAGTTCTAGACAAATTGGCCATTAAAGAAAATGGAAGGCATCAGTAAACTTAGCTAATTAGGAGTCTGAGTGGGTTGGACTGGTGCCAGTCATTTGCTGTAGGAGACCTGGTGCCGTTACCTTGTCCATGCAGTGTCTGGCATAACCGGGGCAGGCATCCTCATTGTTCAGTCGTGGAGCCCATCATTGCTGCACGGCCTCGGAGAGTGGTAAACAAGTGTAGTGATGTCATGAAGAGTTGGCTGACCCGCCGATGAACCTCGGGCTGTAAATGAGAAGGTGCCAACTCTCCCGCTCCTGCTATACACAGACTCACATGGGGGCTAAAGTGTCACTGACCAAAGCACAAGAGCTTCACAAAAAGAGGAGGACAATGGAGACCCTGCGAGCCTTTGAAGCTCCAGCACTTTTATATTCTCTTCTCAATTCAGGTTTCTTGTGCTCTGGGCACTTGACACAGGATAGATTTTTTTGGAAGTCATAAAAAATGGTGGGAAATGACAGAGTTCCCGGGAAGTGGCTGCAAGGTGTTAGCAAGGAAAGGATGCACATGGGATGGAGTCAGCTGTTTAGTGGTGAAGGGTGGGGGGGGGGGTGGGTTACTGCCATCAAATTTTTGGCTTGAAGGGGGTTGTCCAGTTTGGGAAACCCATTTTTATATTTCGAATTGAAGGGGTTGTCTCACTACAAGGATTGTTGCTTTTTATGTTAAAGATCTTGCAAACACAAGTCACTTTGCAAAATATGTCCATTAACAGTGTCCCGTCTATTCCTAGATATCCGCTCTTGTATGGGCTGCATCAGCTCCTCAGGTCGCTATAGCTACAAACCTGTTCGATCTCTCCTGATAGGCTGTCAGCACTGGTTGCTATAGCTACAGACCTGGCTTCTACTGCAGCCTAGTGGAAGCCAGTAAACAGGCCCCTGAATTGAAAATGAAACCAAGAAAACAGGACTGAGGTCGGATGAATCAATGTAGTGAGACAACCCCTTTAAGTAATTATTAAGGTGGAGGCTCCTGTTCAGGATCATCAGCTTTTGGCCACAGTGCAGAGTCTCTTGCTTTGGAGGACCTGACATGTCCTACATCACACACAGTCCATGGATTTGCATAGGCACCGTGTAATATTTCATTTCCCCCTCAGGTGGTGTTGCTGGAAAATTAAACATTTACTGCCACATTTCCCCACAGGTTACAGCCGTTTGCAGAGAACTCCTTCAATGTGGTTAGCTTACAATAATGCTAAAAGCTCTATTAGTCGATCAATCTTGGTCAGTGGGCAGCTCCAAGAGGGGTCACAGGACACAATCTGGTCCTCTCAGAAGGGCAAAAAATACGTCATATAGTCCTGGTTCATATTTAGGCTTGGAGATTATGTTTGGAGCCTCCGTCACATGGACACGAATGGTACCTGACCGACATCCACTATTGACTACAATGGACGTGGAGAGAATGAATGGGGTAATTCAGTGCTTTTTTGGCCATTTTTGACTCTGCATGGAACCGGATGTGGATGTGAGCCGAGCGTTACTCTTTGCATTTCTAACCAGCGATAATGGATCACTGAAGGGGCAGTCGCATTGTAATTTTGACAACTCGCCACAAACGTCACCTGGGGAGGGTGGGGGCCCTTACACAATTTGCTAAAGTTCTCATTACCTAAAATATATGAATTCCTGAAATTCTCACAATTCTTATGAAGTCATGATAGACCTTAGAAAAGTTATTCCGATTTTTAAAGGTCATTCTGGAGGAGGCGAAAAACCACAAGAGCAAAATAATGTGTTTGTTCTGGGAAAATTCTTAATATATAAATCCAAGTTTAAAAGGCCGGAGGCAGCTCCTTCTTAAAACTGCATATTACAATCTAGAACACATCTTCATAAAGAGGTCATGTAAATCCCTTTATCACAAGAGTATAAATGTAATCTGTGATTAATAAACCCAGGATACGGAATAATTAGAGCCAGCCATGAGCCGTTCCTTTCATCTTCCCTTTGGGAAATTAGAATTGCCTCTAATTCGAGAAGGTTTTCTTTAGACTCTGGAGAACTGGTCTAATCATTCCTGGAATTACCCTGCAGAATTCGATTACACAAATGATGGAATGAGCGCTGTACAAATTGTGGCCTACAGCGACAAGCTTTCAACAGCTCCAAAAACTGATCCCATAACTCAAGGTATCATTTTAACATAGAAGGAAAAATCTCCATGATCTAATTTTAGGTTTTTTTAATGTTTTTTTTTCCACATTTGTTGGGTTCTGCTAACCAACCCAGTGAGGTCCTAGACCAGTGTTCCCCAACTCCAGTCCTCAAGCCCCACCAACAGGTCATGTTTTCTGGATCTCCTTAGCATTGCACAAGTGATAATTGTCAATGCATTCTGTGGGATCTCCTGAAAACATGACCCGTTGGTGGGCCTTGAGGACTGGAGTTGGGGAACACTGATCTAGAACCTCAGGGAGGGTTGGTTAGCAGAACCCAACAAATGTGGGGGGAAAAAATCATATTAAAAAACCCTAAAATTAGGTCATGGAGATTCTTCCTTTAGTTAGTTTTTTTCCACATTTGTTGGGTTCTGCTAACCAACCCTCACTGAGGTTCTAGACCAGTGTTCCCCAACAACACGCCATGTTTTCAGGAGATCCCACAGAATGCACTGACAATAATTAAGTCACCTGTGCAATGCTAAGGAAAGCCAGAAAACATGACCTGTTGGTGGGACGTGAGAACTGGAGTTGGGGACCCCGGCCTACTACCACAAGGTCTTTGGGGCAAATTAGAGTTCAATAGCTAGGAATAGCCAAGGGGTAAGGTCAAGCAGTTACAGTATTACTCTTTTCTCCATAGCAACTTATGGGCAAAAAAAGCGAGTTTTAGACCTAAACAGGTTCATACATGTGGCCCTTTGTTCCTGACCAGACCCATTAGATTACAGTTGGCAAGTCCTGTCAATTTTGATGCGACTGGCCAACTATCTAATGGGGCCTCCTAACTCCTGATGGCAAAGGACAAAACATTGTGCGATTTCAACGTCTGAACCTCTAATTCTGGAGGCAGATTACCCCCCCCCCTCCCACCAGGGCGTTTACACCCCTCTCCCCATCTAGAACACACAGCCGATCATGCTTCTGTATATGTGGCGACCACTTTTTGATATTAAAACGGCATCAATTTCTCTAGGTACTTTCACACCATTTTTGAAGGAGTTCTAAACTTCAAGAAAGAACCACTGATCTTCTGTAGATGTAGCTTGCACAAATCCTTCCGTCTCTTCATGTTATCCGAGACAGACTGGGTGACGTTGATTTCTTCCAGGACTCCAAAGGCAAAGGGTGGTCACACCAAATAGTGATGAGACTTAGACTTCTATTTTGTTCATTCACTTTGCATTTTATTACTTGATCAAAGCTCCTATTTTTGTAAACATTCTCCCCCCTCCCTCGCCCAACACCTGCCTACCATTCATGGTGGCTAAACATGGCATGCGTATGGCCAGCCTAAAGATCCCAATTTTAGGATTCTTACTATTGTAGTTACCTCAAAAATGAAAAGGAGGTAAGAATGTGGAGAACTGCCCAACTGAAATGAGAGGGGGGGGGGGGGGGAAGGGGGGAGCCCCACAAGTAATATCCTGGCAACAAGAATTCAAGCCAAACTTGACCAACTAACCAGACTAAATTTTTTTAGTATCCAGAGCAATATACAGTATGTATCTGTAGGAGACGTGGGTCATCTTATTGGATGGATTAATGGTCTTCTCTCCATTCAATCACATCTGATAAATCCACTATGAAGTGGGGAATAGTGAGTAGACACTGGATACATCTGACAGCAATTATCTTAAAAGGGGCATTAATCTAGGCCTAAACAATCTAGGTTCCACTCTGGCTGCAGTCATCTTACAAAGATTTGGGGAGGAATTGACCCAGCAGTCCATGTTGAGCTTAAGATCTCAGTAGACCATTGAGATTTCATCCATGGCTGCTCTACTATCTGGCCAGAGGCTCCGTTTTCACATGGTCCTTCCTAAATGGTCAGTGGCTCATTTCTCCAAGAGGGTTTAACACAACAGATCTGCCTCTTGGAGACGGGGAGCTGGATCATTTATAAAGACAGTCGAATCAACATCAAAGGCCGCTGGAGTTCAAGGCCTCTTTATAAAGCAGTCCGTCAACTCTTCAAATAAGATAAGACCAATCTTTGGGTCACACCGGCCTCACAAAACCATTAAAGCTTTTGAAGTCCTTTGAAAGGAGTGCCGCTGGATGATAACTTATTAGGGGTGAAATAAAGGTAGGCCAGAAGTCTATGGGCAAAACTGGCCATATGTGCACCCATTAAAAACAAGGCCTGAACCACCACTTGTGCCGAGGCTGGAAGAATATCGAAGGTCAACTCCCTTGAAGGAAAGCAGCCGTCTCATTAACCCTGAACAACCGCTTTAATAGACCCTATGACAGGGGTGTCAAACTGCAGCCCCCCAGCTGTTGGGAAACTACAACTCCCATCATGCATTGGTATAATCTATAACAGTGGGCATGATGGGAGTTGTTTCCCAACAGCTGGAGGGCCGCAGTTTGACACCCCTGTCATAGGGTCTATTAAAGCAGTTGTTCGGGGTTAATAAGAGACGGCTGCTTTCCTTCAAGGGCGTTGTGTGGTATTGAAGCTCAGCTAAATTCAAGTGAATGGGGCAAAGTGGCAGCAACAACCCTCCCACTTGTGGACAGGTGTTGCCCCACTTTTGAAGGCCAAAAATCTAGAGTTAGGTACCCAGTAGGTGTGATCTTAGAGAGAAAAAAAAAAAAAAAAAAAAAAAAAATTTAGAAGTAATGCAGTTTTAAGAAAGCACGTTTTAATGGGTTTTTGTGCCAACTGGCAGCGCTTTATTTTTTGGGAAGAAACTAGAACTTCAAGGGATGAGACATTAAAATTAACCACTCATTGTGTCACCTTGTGCTAAGGGCCACTATTATAAGTATATATGTTTTTCTACCATTAGATTGCCCTTCGATTCACACAATGTAGGATCTAAAACACTGGTGTAGAGGCATCCACCAACTGGGCCACTTTTAGGAGCACTACTGCAGAGGTCAATTGGAATGTTGGTCATTCTGGAGGTCTTCTACCAAGACAAGCTACCATAGGCTGATGCATAAATGGATGGATCTCATAGCTGGTTCCTTGTTCAAGTCTTCTTTGGCTCAAAATCGATTTTTTTTTTTTTTTTTTTTAAAACAAAGGCGAGACCTAGGTATACAGTTCACGATAGACACTAATGGGTTTGGTTATGCAGTAGACTGTGGGAGCT
Organism: Phyllomedusa bahiana; assembly: GCA_025379985.1. NCBI lineage: Eukaryota > Metazoa > Chordata > Amphibia > Anura > Hylidae > Phyllomedusa > Phyllomedusa bahiana. Next base: position 67,089 of record JAODAL010006091.1, read on the forward strand.
TTAGACGTCTACAAACCATCTTGGAGAATTCACGATTAAGAATGATGATCACCAGGGCGAGACTGCGCCACACTGCTGAGAGGCCATCACTACGGAGTCCTGATTACCTATGCCTCCCTTTCTTTGCTGTACTGAAAGCAGAGCGCCCACCCACTGACTGTCTTATAATGGAAGCAAAGCTAGCTTGCTGGACGGCAAAGAGAAAGAAATTAGCAACTGAAAGACCAAGACCTTAAAATAAAAAAAGTGGCTTCAAAAGGAATGAAAATCTCTATTCAAAACCAGCACTATGGAAGAAAAGCAAGGGTGTGAACTGCTGCACCTGGAGGGTCCCAGAAACTGTGGCCACAGGTGGAGCCCTGCTTACAAGGTGCAGTTTCTAGAGTTCAGTCTTACCAGAGATTCCTTACAATTTATAACACTTTAAACCAGGGCTGTGGAGTTGGCAAGCCAAAGCCCCAACTCCCTCATACTGTACATGGCGCATGTTTAAGTGATAACTACTGTAGTAAAATGGTCACATCAGGCTGTTTATCACCTTATGATACAATAAACAAGCTATTTAGGTAGAACAGACACTGACAAGCAAAAGGGTAACAATGTTTTGATATTTTGAATGTGTAGAAGAGACCTGGGATCAGATTTTGGTCAAGACATGCTTGAATCTGATTCAGAGCTCAGGAGTCAGGCAGTGCTGAAAACCAAACGCAGATTTCCCAAATACAAACAAAATAATAAAAACTAACATTTTGATTTTTTTTTTTTTTTAGGAGCAAAACAGTAACAATGCATTTACATGACAAGATTCTGCAGAACTAAGCAGATGCTAAATACTTTCAAGTCACATATATGTAGGACCAGTGTCGGACTGGGGGGTCTGGGGCCCACAGGGGAGTTGATATTGGGGGGCCCACCCTACTGTACATGAAAATATTACCGGCCTCTCGGACATAATCGCGCCCATTTTACCACATAATACAGTGTTCAAAACAGAACTGTATTGTGTAGTACAACAGCAAAAGCCCACACTTATTCGGGTTTTAACCCCAATCTTAGCCCACAGGCTTTAGTACCCCATCCAAAATCCCCCCTCCCCCCCATACACTATCCCCCCCCGCCCCCCCATACAAAATCCCCCCTCCCCCCCGCACACAATATCCCCCTCCCACCCCATAAAAATATCCCCCTCCCCAAACCCCCATACATATCCCCCTCCCCCCCCATACAATATCCCCCTCCACCCCCCTACAATATCCCCCTCCACCCACATACAATATCCCCCCCCCACGTTTTCCCCGGGCAACCCCCCCTCACCCCAAACCCTTTTAAAAAAATTTACCACAAGAAAGTAAAAGTGTAACTCCATCACAGGGGCAATCAGGGGGACATGAAAGCTGGGATTATAAATTGGAGCCGATTTTAACCTACAACACCGCCATATAGAGACCAAAAAAGGGGGTCAAACACCAGCTCAGGGATAAAACCCACAAACCGCCATATAGAACCACATAGGGGGTCAGACACCAGCTCCCGGTAAAAATTACAACACTTTCCAAAAAAAATAGATACCAAAATAGAGGTCAGACACCAGCTCAGGGCACTTTCAGGAAAACCCGCACTGAAACCAATATAGAATAAAATAACCCCCTGAAAAAACAGGGGCTCACCGAGAACGTCCTACTCGAGGATTTGTTTTTTTTTCCCCTTTATGAATTCCCCTTCTATTCCCTTTTCTTTTGCCTCCCGTTTTCCCCCAAACCCTCATGATGACTTGTCCCCGGCTACAAAATCATCCCCCGGAAAAAAATTTCACACAAATAACTTTAAAACCCATTTTCCCCGCATCTCCCTTTTCCCATTTTTCCCCCCTCTGTACAATCTTCCCAGGGGGGTTTGGAGAGCGGGGACAAGCCCTAACTTGAGGCCTATTTTCCTAAGGTTTGGGTTTGGGGGGTGGGGAGAGGACAAACCCCCCCGGAGATAATGCACAACTAAAGGGGCTGCTTTCCCTCTTTTAAAAATATTTTCCAGGGAGGGAACAAAACCCTAGGAAAGGGAAAGGGCCAAAAAGGGAAGGGCCCCAGTCTGTAGGTAAGGTGGGTTTTCTCCCATTTTGGTAAGCGTAGGTAGTTTTGGGTCCCCTTTAAATAAGGGGTGCAAGCAGTTAGGGACCCCCCTTTTGGTAATACAAACAAAGGGGTTTTTCCCCTGAAGTGTATACAAGGGAGTTTAAATCCTCTTTTTGGTATTCCCCCCCAGGCATTTTTGGGGTCTCCTTTAGGTATTCGCAGGGGATTAGGGGGCCCTTTTGGGAGTTCCAGGCAGTTAGGGGGCCCCCTTTTTGTATTAAAACAGGGAGTTTTTGGGGCCCCTTTTACTAGTGGCAGGAAATTCCCGGCCCCCCCCTTTACTCTGTGTAGTAGTCAGGGGGCCCCCCCCCGCACCAGGGGCCCCCCCTTTTCAGCCAGGGGGGCCCCCCTTTCAAACCAGGGGCCCCCCCTTGCAGCCAGGGGCCCCCCCTTGCAGCCAGGGGCCCCCCCTTGCAGCCAGGGGCCCCCCCCTTTTTAAACCAGGGGCCCCCCCTTTATACCATTTATTTTCCCCCCCTTTTAAATCCCGGGCCCCCCCCCAAACCAGGGGCCCCCGTAGTTAAAAAAAAAAAAAAAAAAACAACAAACACCACTTACCTTGCTCCCCGCTCCGGCCGCCCGTGCTGTTGCCCGGGCCCCTACTGGGGGTCCGCAAGGCGGCCCCGGGGGGTGACACACCGCGCCGCCCACTCCCGCAGTAGGGGGTGGCGCCCCCCAGGCTTAAGGGCCAAACACCTTCAGCCTGCCAGGAGATCACGCTATTGGGGCTGGGGCTCCGCTGAACCCCCAGGGCTCAGCCCCGGGGGTCGGGGGAAAATTTGTCCCCCCGGGTAAACCGGGGCCCGGGCTCGGGGGCCGGGGACCCAGGTCCCGGGCGTTCCCGTGACCGGATGCCGGGGCAAAGGCCCCGGGGAAACGACCGGGACTTTCCTCCGGGGGCCCCCCACGGGTCGGGGGCCCCAACCCGGGGGTTCCCCGGGCCCCCCCGGGGGCCCAGTCCGAGCCTGTGTAGGACAGGTAAGAAAAGCTGTAAATAAAATTGCTCCCTTTTTTACTGCATCTAACTAACTGGACCAACTTATTAAAAATTTTTGGGGGTCGGTCCCCTTTTAGGGCGGGCGCCGACCCTGCAAAAAAAGGGTCCGACTCCACACCCGACTTTAAACAACCCTTAACCTAAAGCAAGAACTACAGCAATTGGGGCCAAACCTAATCCTCCTCGTTCACTATTAAAAAAGGAAATTGGGTTTCCCGGGAAGAAAAATCAAACAGAATTTAAAATGTCCGGGGTCCAAAATTTTGGGGACTAAACGCTTGTAAAGACCAACAAAATTTTACATCCTCCCCTAATTAAAAAAGCAAAGCTCGCCCTATGGGGATGGTTAATTTGGGTGGGGTTTGCAGATTCAAATAAAACCCAATCCGGGTCTAAACCCCAAAAGCAGCCAGTGCACGTAGCCAAAAAACTTTCCAGCAGGGGTTTTTTCCTTATAAGACATACCCCGAAAATAAGACCTAGTGCATTTTTTTATGCAATTCAGAGTTTGGCTTATGCTGATGTTTGTGATGAAATCACTACAGTATATTAATACAGGTTGATTTTTGTTCAAGTGTTATTTTTAGGGGGATGTCTTATTTTTCCATAACCGAGAATGAAGTTTTAGCGCGTCTTCAGGAGCAAAATTAATATAAGACACTGTCTTATTTTCAGGGAAACAGGGCATAAAAGTCACATAAACATGTCTTGGAATGACAGCTAGTTGTACTACTTGCGATTATGTTGGAAAACATTCATTAGTAAGCTGGTATAATGATGTTTGAAAAACCTATTCTATCTGCCAATGTACTGCGACTGCATAGCTCTGGTCGCTTCCCGGCTTGGAGCACGTGCTAGTAACCACAAGGGGCGGGCGCGGGGCATACGATGTTTCGGGGGACCCCCCTTATGTTCTCCCCATAATCCAAGTAGTACAACTGCTGTCATTAAGTTTGTATTTAGGGGATTTTTTTAAAAAATTTTTACATGTTTTTGCAATTTAAAGAAGCCTCCCATTTTTCTTGTTTGACTGTTTTGAGGGTTGAGGAGCCCGGGCTAAGGCGGGACTTCCCCATAGCGGTTTTGTATTTTATGAAAAGTAGCTACTTTAAAAAAAATTAGTGCATAAAAGTCACAACCACTTCTGTTCAAGAACACACCCCAATAATTTTTTTTATTATATATATTAATATATATATATATTATATATATATAATATTTTTTAATTATTATATATAGATATATTATTATATATTTATATATTTTATAACACACACAAAACATATTTTTATATATATAGTACTCCCAATTTTATAGGGGGACAATCAGGCCATCCCTCTAACCACCCCCATAATGCCAACTTTTTAGCAACCAAAAAGGGAGATCTTTTCAGGATTGTATTTACCAATGATGAAATATTAAGAAAGTTTAATGTAACATACAGTATTAAGAGTCAGTTTTTTTTTTTAAAAGCAAGATGTTAATTTATTGTGTAATTTTTTCCCCAAAATTTAAAAAAAGAGGGACATTTATAGAGAAAAAGGGAAAAGGGGATTAAAAATAGGGACTGTCCCCCAAAATGGGGCCCATTTGGGAAATTTTATATTACACACACACACACACACCTTCTGCATGGAATGTGTATCACAAACTAGGGTTGAGGGAAACAAGCTATATATGCCAAATTACATAATTCGGCTTCAGGCTAAAGAAAATCCAAGGTCACCACTCCACGTTGAAGTGAGCAGATGCTGCCCTGCAAAGTTCACTCTTGTTCATAGCACACCCACTGGCATTTAGAAATCCATTTCATGACTAATATCCGTAATGGCAATTTTATAGACAAATAGCTTGGCTCCAGCACTTGATAATTCAAACTCAATGTACTGTGAAAAAAAATCAATAGGATCCATAAATTACTGGAAAGCTGGAAGCTTCTTCCCAGGGCAGAATGAATTACGCGGTCCTGGACCCTCGTCAAACATAAAAACCTTGACATAAAGGAATCTCCCATTGCTCTTGAAGGGACAGAGGGGGGGGGGGGGGGGGGGGCCACCATCCTCTATCTTAAATTGGGGACAATTATGTGCAATTCTCCCACCGTTTGCCCTGTAATAGGAGCACAATGACAGGAAAGGAGGTTAGGAAACATTCGACAACTTCCAGGCCTCCAGGGGAACATCCGTGAAACGTTTTGTCAGTAACAATTATTGATGACCATAGTCAAACCAGAGCTGGTAGGGGATGAAGGGCAGGTATGGTAAACAGAGGCCGGTGATTGTCAAATACTGTTACTAATCATAGGACGTTCTTAAAATGACTGACGACCTTTGGTGTCTGGAACTCAGAGTTTATAGAACTTCACTTTCAATGGGAGATGAGGAAGGAGGAGGTTGGTTCCCGAATCTGGAACCAAAAAGAGAAAGTGATTCATGGCAGACACACTGCACCTTTTAAAAATTTTTTGAAAAGGATGCTAATAGGAGAAGTATAGGAGGCGGGGGGGAGGGAGGAGAGGGGGGGGGGTCAAAAAATGTTGGGTGTGCAAGTAGGCGTCACTAAAGTTCGCCCGTCGTTTAAATTACCGATCGACTGCAATGGCCCAAGGAAGAGATCTGCCTCCTATACACAATTACTTGGCGGCTCGTATAGGCTTGAAGGAATGAAATTTTTTTAAAGGGACGTGCAAAAATGATGTTTTAGTGGTGCAAATGATGATGCGCATTTTATATTGTAGTTAATGAGAACTATACTAGTAGTACAAAGTTTAGGGTGTATTTTGGCATAAACATATTCTAAGGCCTGGTGAACCAGTATTTCAGCTCCAGGAGTATGTTGTGGGCCCTTAAAGGGGTTATCTCGCTACATTGATTCATGTAACTTCAGTCCTGTTTATCTGGTTTCACTTTGAATTCAGGGACGTGTTTACTGGCTTCCACTACGCTGCAGTAGAAGCCAGGTTTGTAGCTATAGCAACCAGTGCTGGCAGCCTATCGGGATAGATCAAACAGGTCTGTAGCTATAGCAGCCTATCGGGATAGATCAAACAGGTCTGTAGCTATAGCAGCCTATCGGGATAGATCAAACAGGCCTGTAGCTATAGCAAGCCATCAGGTATAGATAATAACAGGTCTGTAGCTATTATGCAGCCTATCGGGATAGATCAAACAGGTCTGTAGCTATAGCAGACTATGGGATAGATCAAACAGGCCTTGTACTAGTATAGTAGCGTATCCTGGTGATAGATCAAACAGGCCTTTTTGCATCTTAGCAGCTATCGGGATAGATAAAAAGGGCCCCTGTGCTTAGAAGCCTATGGGATAGATCAAACAGGCCCTGTAGTTTAGCCCCTATCGGGATAGATCAAACAGGCCTGGCTTGCACCCTATCGGGATGATAAAACGGCCCGTAGCTTAGCAGCCTATCGGATAGATCAAACGGCCCTGTAGCTTGCAATCATTTGGGGCACCCCTTTTGGGATGAGCAAACAGGCCTGTGCTTTAGTACCTGAGGGCTGATGCAGCCCTACAAGAGGGGATATTGAAATAGGTGGACCGGGTAATGGAAAATATTGAAAAGGGATTGTTTTTCCCCAAATTTTAACATAAAAAGCAGCAATCCTGGTAGTGAGACAACCCCTTTAATGTGACATCCATAGAAGCCTACAGTGGATCTTCCCACTTCTGGACTTTTCATATAGCAGAACACAGAGGTTTTGAGACAAGAAGATAGTGCCATGTTTGAATGGATACTTCTAGGGTTGAGAGGACCCATAATATGGAGACACTCCAGTGTCTACCCAAAATCATATGAAAAAAAGATAGGTGCCAGCAATGAAGGTCTTCTGGGTACCTGGGTTCTAGCTTGGTAAAGAGCCCTATACTGACAGCTGTAAAATACTCACCAGTGACAGTGTCTAATGAGCAGTTACAACAACTATCTGTAGTCTATCAAGTTACACCAGGTCTCCATTCACATCCAGAGCCGCATTCTGAATTCTGCTGGTTGCCCTTGATCATAGGCTGGTTTATCTACACTCATTGACATTAGCCTTCAGAATGGAGACCGGGTCTATGCAAGGACATTAACCATTTTACAGAAACAAAAGACTCTTTGAGAAGATAATAAAAAAATGCACTTTCAGCGACACGGCTGCGAGCTAGAGATAGGCCTCCAACAGGCTGCCTACTGCGTCCGCCCGAATGGAGCGAGCCCGGAGGGGGTCTTTTCCTAAAGTACAAAATATTATTTTCATGTTCTGGAGCTAGAAACGTGTTAGGACTCTAGCACTATAGATTCAGTTTTTTAATTAAAAGGCATTCTGAGATCTATTGCACAGATCTCAATAATGGTTTCATACTCCAGAGGACAGACAAGGTCTTTGGCAGACGTTTAAGTCCAACCCTGAAGAGTTTGGCCACAACGCAACCTCTCCTAAAGCTTCTGACGAAAGTCGGGAGATTCCAGTCATCTATGCAGAGGAGAGGTACCCACCAGCCAATGTTTTAGCTCTGTACCATCTTATCCATTGGGCACACTAGGCAGATGCCCGAGGCTCCAGGTGGTAAATGTCCCAGGAATCCTGAGCACTTGCCTTGAATCCCAGGGTCAGTGCTGCTTAACCATTTAAAAGGTTTTTGCCACAATCTCATTTCATATCTTCTGCATCCAGCGCTTCAGCTCTGTGTTCTCAGAAGGGGGCGTGTGTGATTTGTTTGAATTGCATATCATGTGACCCAGCAGGATGACATCACCAGGCCTTTCCCTCTCTAGTCAAAGAAAGGTCTGTTTATGTAAAGCATTGTGAGTAGCTAGGGGTAAAGTTTTTGCCTCCAGGCACAAGGGTCCTCGGTTTGAAAATCCCTGCAGGAACCAAACCTGTGTTTTTTTTCTCTTTATCAATGCACAGACCTCATTGAGGTTTTTTAAATTTATTTGCACTGTTTAATTAATTACTAAGGCGTACAGGAGTAGAATGACAGCACCTGGGGTTTGAACACTCAGTAGCTTCCTGAGAGGAGAGGATGTCTGAGCATGTGCGACCAGGACTGAGAAGCTTTCAGCCCTGGTCGTATCCGCTGGAGACGAGCTGTAAACAATGGATCACTAAAAGAGCAGCTAAAACAAAAACGGTGCAGAATTTTTTAATAATGAAAATAATTTAATTTGCAAGCTTCCTATGCCAATTTTACTTTGTGGCAAAACCCCTTTAAGTGTTTTTTTTTTTAGGATGAGCAAACAGTAGAAATAAAATGGTGGAGCATCAGCTCCCTGCCCTATCAGTTTCGTAGGCTGCAGGGTGTCCCGACATTGGCGGTATGAAGTAGTGGGGTCCGGGTGGTCAGAACATGGCCCTGTGAGGCTGTATCGGGGCGTGCCTTTGCCCCTCTATGCCGGGGCCCCCAAATGCTTTTAATACAGCCCGGCTCCATAACAAGCTGAAATAATGGGTAAATAAACAAGAGCTAAAATTGCAGCACGATTTCTCTCTTCACTTGTGTATTTACCTGGGTAACCCAACCTCCATGGTCATCCCTCATGCAGTTCTTCTGTAGAAGCATATCGCTTCTATATACTACGAACACGGGACCAATGACTTGTATGAACCTTATTGACTTCAGAGATCATTGAAACTTGACATACAGGCCCTCCTGCGCGACTAGTGCAAACAGTGGCAAAGCAATTGCTTTTATACATACACCGATTTCAGGTGACAAAATGCCATCCAGGTTCTAGAAGACTCAGAATAAGTAATCTCGGGCGCAGATACTGAAGGGCAACTGACCCAATCATAGGTTTCAGTCACCAATTTTATTAATTAAAACAAGCCCCTCATCCATATTCTTTTCTTCTCAGCCGTTTCTATTTTCTGATTGTAGATGTCTCAATTCTACCGTCTGCTTTAACAGAAAAGGGAACTTTACAGGCTTCAGGGGTAGGAGCCTGTAAAAATGGATCACCCCATTGACTTTATGGGAGCGTTTTTAGTTATGCCTGTGCCCCGGGGAAGTGGCAGGGAGGATGAGAGGGGAGCGTGATACTCCTATTGCGACTGGTAAATCCGTGTTAATATTCACCTTGGGCCCTTTAGTCTAACCCTGTCTACTGATCTGAGCAGACTACTGAAAAGTTTTTTTGTAAGAAAAAAGGTGTCAGATTATTGGCTAGTGGCCAAAGTGAAAAAACCAAGACTTCAGATATAAAAAAAAAAAAAAAAAACTGAAAGTTAAATGAAAATGATATATATATTCTTAAAAGTTTAACATAAAAACGTGAGTTAAACAATAGGTAATTTTTTTGATGATGCATTCCCTTTAAGGGACCGTTCACACGGCACAGCACAAATACCGGTTGGTTTTAAGACGGTTTTCTCCGTTTTGTGCTGTGCAGACGGACCCCGGGGGGTTTGAGGAGAAAACCCCTCCCCCTTCAATAGACATGTTCATTTTCCACCCGGGAAACCGGTCGGAAAAAAATAAACATGTTATTTTTTTTAGACCGCCGCGGTCAAAAAACCCACTGGGTGGAAAAACCCGTGCAGTGGGGGACCCTGCAGGATTTTCCTTAAAGCGGTTTTAATACAAGGATTGCTGCTTTTTGTGTTAAAAACCTTGCAAAAACAAGTCACTTTGCAAAATGTCCATTTTAAAAAGTCCAAACCCCTTCCCAGATATCCCTTTATGGCTTTCATGCTCCTCGGTCGTATAGCTACAACCTGTTTGATCTCTCCTATAGGCTGCCCCTGGTCTTTAGCAAAAAACCTGGGCTTCTACTGCAGCCTAGTAGAAGCCAGTAAACAGCCCCTAATTTAAAAAGAAACCAAGAAAACAGGGGAGGTAAGAGGGGTAATTATGGACAACCCCTTTTAAGGGCCTGTAAAAGCTTTAGCCGTTTTTTCATAACTGGAACGGTGAAAAAAAAAAAGGCCATGCCCAAAAGTGCGAGAACCTGCAAGATCACACCAAACACTGAGAAAGCATACAGAACCCATGCAGATTTTGTGCCAACATCCCAGGCTGCAGGTTAACAGCAAGGCCATGTCTATACAGTGCAGGAATTTTCCGTCGGATTTTTTAGCGGGATTCAGTATTTTGAAGCCGCTGAAGATCCAACGGTATTCTGTTCTGCATGGATAGCAACGCAAAATCCGTGCTGTAGTCTATACAGCACAAATTTTTTTTTTTACCGACCGTTTTTTGAGGGCCGCGAATATGCAAAGCTGTATAAACTCAGGATTTCCCCTCGGGATTTACTTGTCCAGTACAAACGATGTACGCTCCAAGGCAAATCCGTAAAAAACTGTGGGTTTTTTCAAAAATCTGCGCTGAAAACCACGGCCGAAGTCAAAATTTCGTCGGATTTTTTGGGGAGCATTTTGACACATGTGAAGTCCCCCCAAAAGTTACCATAAGTTAAATCCTCCCCAATCTTTTATGGTCCTAAGGGCCACCAAACTGGGCCCCCAAAAAAATTTAATTTTCCCTAACAACCATATAAAGAACACGTTATTCAGACTCCTCCAATGTGGGGGTGGGGGCTCCATGTGTTCACCAGCCTAAAATAACTTTGGTAGCTGTGAAGACAGACTGTTCGCAAGTCACTGAGAAAAGTACATTTACGAGGAGGACAGGTTAGGTTTCACACGTTCGGTTCCCCAACCTTCATAGAAGTGCAGTTAAAAATGACACTCGGCACAGGAGACAAGAAAGCGACGTGCTGCAGCTACAATTCATTAGCAAGAGAAGAAAATCTCAATGGGTTTACAAAGATCACAGGAACCAGTTCCAAATAATTGCCTCCACATGCGGAGGACGCGAACAATGCCCCTTTATGCCAGGGCGACGTTCCTGGGAGTGCAGTCTCCTACATGTAAAGCGAGAGGCATGCTTGTCCATAAAACATGTTCCAGTCACTCTGCAAGGGATATTTTTTTTTTTTTTTTTTTTTTTTTAAAGCAAAAACTGGAGGATTAGATTTAGAAGTAAGGTCGGTTTTATTCAGGGCTGTGGAGTCGGCAAGCTGAAGCCCCAACGCCTCAATTTCCCAAACCTCCGACTCCCTTATACATGGTGCATGTTTAAGTGATAACTTTACTGTAGTAAAATGGTCCAATCAGGCTGTTTATCACCTTATGATACAATAATCAAGCTATTTATGTAGAACAGACACCGACAAGCAAAAGGGTAACAACGTTTTGATCTTTTGAACACTTGTGGGTAGAGTTGAAGAAAAAGCTGTATTTGTATCCAAGTCCAGTCTGCACCAACATTGGGAATGTGTAGAAGAGACCTGGGATCAGATTTTGGTCAAGATGTGCTAGAATCTGATTCAGAGCCCAGAAGGATTCAGGCAGTATTAAAAACCAAAGGTGGATTTCCCAAATACTAACAAAATAAAAATTAACATTTTGATTTTTAGGAGCAAAACAGTAACAATGCAGTTACAGGAAAGAATCTGCAGAACTAAGCAGATGCTAAATACTTGCAAGTCAAATTTATGTATAAGATATGTAAGATGACTGTATATAAAATAACAGTAGCCTCATATACAAAGCTGTAGTGGATGGTGAGATATGAAGCCTGAAAGTCACAAGTTCAAACCATTGTTACCATTTCGCTTTTCAGTGTAAAATATATTTATTGGATATGACTTTTAGAACACAAAAAAACTGCAAATATGCAAAACACTGCAGGAACATTTGTAAAGTCTCTGAATTTGTTCTGAGAAATAGTATCGCCTCCATCAGATCCTGCATACATGACCTCACATCTGATCTCAATATTTCCAGGCTAGAGAACGGCCTCTCTACACTAACTTGGGTGAGGGGCAAAGCGGTGACCACAAGGGCAACATCTCTAACAATGTCAGGGTATAAAGGAATTGCCTCAGCCAGAGTCAGTATTGATGAATGGTTTAACTCTTCTACTTCTTTGAAAACAGGTAAAAAATTTTGCTGAAATCTGTTTGCCCTGGGAGCAGAATGTTTTCCCCTGGGGCAGCGCTTTGCCTGCTCCATGTCATCAATTACACTCCTCATGTGATGAGGCTGAAGATATGGGAGCAGTAGCACTGGCCGGACCCAATTCCTCTTGCTCTTTGCATCAAGCTAACTGGACCAACTTATTATATATTTTGGGAGTCGGTCCATTTTATGACGACCCCTGCAAAATAGCCACCGACTCCACAGCCCTGGTTTTAGTCACAGCGCAAGTAGGAGTCTTGCTTGGGCATCATTTTAGGAGAGACCGTCCACACAACCGGTAGAAGATGTCTAGAGCAGCGTTCCTTCAACCCACAAAGAAAGATTTTTTTTAGGAGAAGTCCAACCTCTGGATATAATGCACCAGATGAAAGGTTATTTTTTGTTTAGTTTTATTGCAAGACCGATATTTCTTTGGGAGGTCCCAGAACTGCATTTCCTCAGACACTGCAGTTGACGATGGTATTAGCAAAGCAACAAGAACGAAACTTCAGCTGGTTCTACATATAAGACGCTATCAAAACCTCCCCTCTCGCGAGATCATAGGAATATCGGGGTCCTTCAACTCTTCTCCAACGAGCGAGGTTTGGGGAAAGGGGGATAGGCATGTTGAATTTCAATGTGTCCAACTCTGTGGTTGTCAGTGGTTTTTGGCAGCAGCTTTTGCTACCTTCCCTCAAAAGCATGCAAGTTCAACCAATACCTACTACAGCCTATGTCCATGGCCAGCCTAAAATCTCACCCAGCAGAGACATTAGGATCGTCTGACCCCACCAGCATATCAGATGTCATAGGCCTAGAGATGACTAGACATGACACTATGATTTTATATGGAAGTCTTTAGTAGTAAAGAGCTGCTGGAAATCACTTTCTATGATGAGGACAGAAGCTTCTTTGGGTCATGGGCTTTATACACAATGTACCAGAAAAAATGGGACCCTCACCTGGTGCACAAAAGAGATGCTCATCCTGGCACATGCAAGAACAGTACAGGACATGTAGGCGCTATGACCTCCAATCACTGTCTACACTGCACTAATACATGTAAGAGCAGTACAGGACATGCAGTACCGCACTGTACTATAGAGAGGTGCTACTAGACCGCCAATCACTGCATGTACCTCACTAATATATGCAAGAGCAGTATAGGACATGTAGTACCGCACTGTACTGTAGAGGCGCTATAGACCATCAATCACTGCATGCACCTCACTAATACAGCAAGAGCAGTCAGGACAAAGTGTACGCCTGTACTGTAGAGGGGCTATAGACCACCAATTACTGCATGCCCCTCACTAATACATGTAAGAGCAGCATATGAAATGTAGTATCTCACTGTACTATAGGAAGGCACTATAGACCGCCAATCACTGTATGCACCTCACTAATACATGTAAGAGCAGCATATGAAATGTAGTACCTCACTGTACTATAGGAAGGCACTATAGACCGCCAATCACTGTATGCACCTCACTAATACATGCAAGAGCAGCATATGAAATGTAGTACCTCACTGTACTATAGGAAGGCGCTATAGACCGCCAATCATGGTATGCACTGCACTAATGTTTTAGGCTAGGACTACACTGCAGACGACAAAAAACGGTCGACATTGACCGGTTACTTTTGTCACATTTTGAAGTCACCCATACAATTGCATTGTACGGGAAGACGCCCAAAAAAAACTAAAAGCGCCAGCGCATTATACAACATGTTGCATAATGCGCTAAAAGACTATCATAGAAGAGACAAGATGAACTGTATTCTCCACAGCTCATGTATTGTGGTCTTTGGAGATGCATGAACAATCGTATTTTTTGGCGCTTTTAAAATCCTAAGAGCGCCGAAAATACGATTGTAATGCTATGCAGTGTAGACATAGCCTTACATGTAAAATGTTCATGCTTAGTGTCTGGGACAATGTATTTTGAAACTAGACACCACATACAATGTCCCAGGAAAGGCTATTGTATGCTGGAAATCTTGTATCCTGAGGCCATTGTAACTTAACAGATCACTGTCCAGTGTTCAAAATGTTGCACCAAGTGAAATGTCCACCCGGTTCATTATACTACCGCAATCTCCATACAGCAGGATGGTTATTAGTGACCAGGTACAGTCAGGGTCCCTTGTTCCTAGGTGGGGTAAACTAGAGACAAAAAAAAATCACTCCTTCTGTCCCTGGTCCATGTTCCCAATTAGCATTTTTTTTTGCTGAAAGCAAAGACTCCCATTCTGCCCTCTGGTGGCATCCAGAGGCAACAGACCACAAATCCAGGTCTAGAAGAAATGATCGGTCACACTGAGGTAGACCCAGACCCAAAAACGTTGCTACCCCTAGAATCAGGAACTAGTTTACCCACAAAGCTTTTTGAGCCCTAAAAACTGCAAAGGAGCCTTAGAGCCCTGTAAAGTCCTCACCTCCTATAACGTAGTATGTGCATCTCTCTAGAAATTAGGGAACTGATATTTAAGACCCTTCTACCCCTCTTGATCAATAACCAGCATTGGAATTTCTCCAACGAGCACAGAGAAGCATCTGGGTGATGGGTCCACAGGATAATGGCAGGGGCCCGCAGGGTCACGGCAGGGGCCCACAGGATTATGGCAGGGGCCCACAGGGATGCGCAGGATTGTGGCAGGGATGCACAGGGTCATGGCAGGGGCGCGCAGGTATGTACATAGTGTGTAAGCAGTTTCTTCTAGGATACAACTTATTGAACAATATTATGCTCTTTAAAATGAGCAAAAGACTAAACAAAGTCCCGCCATCACCTACAGACAGAAGGTCCCCAAGCGGAGCAAGTGCCAAGAGCTGGCGCGCCTCCAACGCACCGGGAGCTAGAATTGTAGTTACATTAGAGGCCGCGCACAAGTAGCTTCTGCAGCTCATAAGCCAGACAAGGAGATAAACACAGCAGCGGCCACTTAAGTCACCGCTTATAAACTCTGGACGCCACAGGCTGCAGCTCATCACCACTGCTTGCTGGGAGTTGTGGTGTCTCTACACAGGCAGAACTCCAGGGCTTGCTGGGAGTAGTAGTTCAGCCAGGTCACTGCTCGGAGACTCCGGAGCAGCGCTCTCCAGGCATGTCCCCACCGTCTGCTGCTCTATCCGGTGGCTGAGGGGGATGATCCAGTGATGGAAACCCCGGGCTGTGCAATTTGCAACATTTGTTATCAGGTTGCAAAACAAAGTGTAGATAGTTGTCAGGATACAAGGAGAGGGGTTGTGTTCACAGCAGCAACGCAGGCGCCAGGGCCCATTAGAATAGTGGGTATGGAGTGCTCACATACACCGTGGCGTGGTACCACAAAGCACTGGGTTCACTTAGAAAGCAACGCATCATATCAGACCCCTGTTCAGATAGGAAAACCAGGTAATGGGGTTCTCAAGCTTGTTGGGTTTTCCGACCCGTCCTGACAGATCTAGGATATGCAGCGGCTGCTAGGAAGAATGATCAGTTACAAGTATGTCGCCAACAAAGCAGGCGTGTAGTACACGATGCAGGCAACAATAACCTTTGTTTCGTGTCTGATAACAAATCTCCAAAGATTTTGCAGAGGTTCCCACAAAGCAAGGAATAAAGCTGAATAAACACCCAGGCCCCATCCATTACCCGGTCCTATCTTGCACCATATTCAGATTGACCACTGCTTATGGCTGGGATTGATGGATAACCTACGATCCTGTGCAACAAAAACAAAATGGACCGCTCACCTGTTTCTATGCAATGTGCTTTTGTGCACAGACAGCTCTAGGACTTGAGGCCAAAGGTCATCGTTAGTTGAGTGTTGAATCCAGCTCAGAAAATGAGAGGAATAAAAACCCCTTCACATTTATTGTAAATCCAAATATTAAGTATTCATGACCTCTCCATACGGCGAAAGTCGGCAGACGCGTTTCGAGCAGTCTGCTTTTTAATCGTTTCTACATGGGGCGGTCACTACACGTACCTAACATTGTGAGCACCAATCACATGATTATGACCTCATGAAGGTCCACATATAATGTTACATAGATTAAGATCAAATGTATCCTCAATGCCAGTTTATCATATCACCCTCTAGCGGTATATGTGCTTATGCTGGATACACATGCCGTCTCCCATTGGGCATTTCTCTGGGAGCACTGAATGTTAGGCTTCTTTTTTTCTGGATTCCCATTCATATTTTATAGTTATTCACAATCTACCGTATATACAGTTCGCTTACATACTGCATTGAGAATACGTTTGAATTTTCATCTATGTAACATTTTACGAGGACCTTTAGGAGGTCATAATCACGTGATTTGTACACACATTTTTAAATATGATGACAGTACCATATAGCAACAATTAAAAGCCGGCTGCACGAAACGCGTCTGCTGACTTTCCATGGAGAGGTCATGAATACTTTAATATTTGGACTTACAATAAATGTGACATTTTTATCTAATTCATCTGATTAATTTCCTAGCTGGATTCAATACCAACGTTGATGAATTACTGTAGAAGCACACATGACATTTTAGTAGCCAGACAACCTCCATGGACAATAGAAGACAATCAGAGGATCCTGGAATCAGATGTGTCCCACCCCTGGGCACCACACCCCCATATAGACGCAGGTATCAGGCCTTCTGAGCGTGGTCCTATGTGGAGCTGATCTTAAAGATCGGACATTTAAGGGGTTTTTCCAGAATTAGAAATATGTGGCTGCTATTTCCCAAAACATGCACATTGTCCTGGTTTAGTCTGGTATTCCCAATTTACTCCCTGAAATAAGGCTGAAATAAATACCCAAGCCCTGGGGAAAGTGTGGCGCTGTTTTTGAAAAGCTGGCTGCGAAAAACCAGGCTACAAAAATGTTTGGCTGACTACCAGTAAGTGACTAGAATACACACACCTCAAAGCCCTAATATTGCTTTAACTCCGATCTCCCAGAAGTGGTGAAAGAGCTTAGATTTTTGCGCCGAAGTACATCCAAAACAACGTAAATATGCGCAGTCATTCAGATGACATTTTATGCGCTCCTGAGAATTAAAGGAAATTTTTCGGCGAAACACCAAAAAAAAAATAAGTTATAGGAGGCAGAAATCTTTCCCGTGCGTCATAATCGCGCTGAGCTTACACGCTTGCAATTTCAACAGAGCAACAAACGCTTTTCGCGCTGCCTGTGTGCAACAATACGCCATGTGCATTCCCCCTTACAGTCCGGATATCCTTGGTGTATAACCAAATCACTGTGTACTTCGGCCTTAATGTCCTACTATCACCCACATCCCTAAAAAAAAAAAAAAAGTTCGATTTAAAGGGGTTGTCTCACTTTTTTTTTAAAAATTTTGCAAAACAAGTCACTTTGCAATACGTGCCTTAACTAAGTCCACCTTTTCCTAGAACCCATTTGTATGGGCTGCATCACTCCTCAGGTCGCTAAAGCTGCCCGCCTGTTCAATCTCATGATTAGCTGCCAGTCTGGTTTCTATGCTAAAAACCCGGCTTCTACTGCTGCCTAGTAGAAGCCAGTAAAAAGTCCCCAAATTCAAAAATGAAACAAAAAAAACAGGAAAATGAAGTAAAAAAATCAATGAGTTTTGACAACCCCCTTTTTAAGACAAAATGCTTTGTGGGAACCGGGCCCCCCCTGTCCCCCTGGGCCCTAAACCCGCACGCCCCCTGCCCCCCTTTTGGGACCTACAACCCCACGGCCCCCGCTCCCCGGGCACCTAAAACCCCCACAGGGGCCCCGCTCCCCTGGCACCTAAAAACCCAAACCCGGGCCCCTGCCCCCCGGGTGGCCCCTTTAAAACCCCAAAACCCGGCCCCCCCTCTCCCCGAAAGGAAACCAACAACCCCCCCCACACGGCCCCTGCTCCCCGTGGCACCTACAACCCACACCCCCCCCTGCCCCCGAGGCACCTTAAAAAACCCACCAGGGCCCCTCTCCCCGTGGAAACCTACAACCCCCCAGGGCCCCCCTGCTCCCCGTGGCACCTACAACCCACACGGCCCCTGCCCCCCCCGGGGGGAAAACCTACAACCCAAAACCCCCCCCTTTCCCCCCGGGGGCACCTAAAAACCCAAAAACCACGGCCCCTGCACCCCGTGGCACCCTCCCAACCCCCCAAGGGCCCCCCCCTGCTCCCCCCGGGCACCTACAACCCAAAAGCCCGCCCTGTTTCCCCCGGGGGCACCCTTAAACCAACCCACACGCCCCCTCCCTCCCCCGTGGGAAAACCCCAAAAACCAACCCAAAAACCCCCCCCCTCCCCCGTGGAAACCCCCCCAACCCCCACACGCCCCCCCGGGGTTTTCCCCCCCGTGGGGAAACCCTTAAAAAACCCCAAAAACGCCCCGCCTCCCCCCGGCCCCTTTAAAAACCCAAAACACCACCCAAACCCCCGTGGGAAACCTAGAAACCCACACGCCCCACCCCTTTGGGGCACCTAAAAAACCCCAAAACCCCAAACCCCACTCCCTGGGGCCCAACCTAAACCCAACCCCCCACTCCTTTGGCACCTAAAACCCCCCCGAACCCCCGCCCCACCCCCTGTTGGCACCTAGAAACCCACCCCCGCCCCACCCTGTGGCACCTAGAAACCCAAAAGGGCCCTTTGGGCAAAACCTTTAACACTTTACAAAGAAGGCCCTTCCCATCCCGGGAAACATAAGAATGAAGGGGAAAAAGTTTAAAGGGGAAGTTACAAAAAATTTTAAGGTCTTTCCCTTTTTCCTTTTTTAAAAACGGGGCCCAAACCTCTCCTGCCAAAAATAACGTTCCGCCCAGATTTTAATTCCCAGAAAAAAAAATCATGGGGGGTTAAACCCCCTTTGACTCCCAACCCCAAAAAGGGGGGGGTTTTTTTCCCATTTTAAATCCCATAAAAACCTACAGAAAGGCCCCAGAGATCTGTTGTTTTCCCTCATGGGGAACCCTTGCACCGGGGGGTTCCCTCCCCCAAAAACTTTTAACCAAACAAAAGGACCAAGTGACTCAATGGGCCTCTGATGTGTTCTGAAGACTCGGGGTTTTAAAAATTTTGGTTGGGCTTTCCCAAAATTCCCCCCTTTAAAGCCCCCCGTCCCCTCTCCTCCCAAAAATTTTGGGACGCCACTAAAGGACATGCGAAGAAGGGTTGGCGGAGTAAATCCCCAAGAGCGGTTTCGGCTCTTCAACTCCCCCATTTATTTTCCCACAAAAAACTCAAGGAAAAAAAACCCGAAAAAAGCTCCGGGACCCAGTCGATAGAAAGGGCCCAAGGGTTTTTAAAAGAGGCCAAAAACCCAACAAAAATTAAAAAGGGTAAACCGGTTGGAGCCAGTGCTAAATCCCCCGGGGTTTAAAAAATTGGGGCATAAAGAACCAATGGGGCGTTTTGTCCCCAAAAATTTTTCACATTTATTTGGCTCCTAATCTCTCGGCCCCCCTTTTATTTCAAAGCCCAGCAAAACCCCCCCGGGAAATACCCACCCCAAAGGCCCAAAGGTTTAAAATGCCCATCCCAATTGCCCTTTTTTGGGAAAAGGGTTTACCTTCCCCCCCAAAAAAATGCCAAATATGAAAGGCCCCTGCCACAGACAGCAAAAAAGGGCAAACCAAACCAAAAACAAACAATGCCCCCGGGGGAAATTCTTTTTAATTGGGTTTAAAAAATTTAACAGACGGAAAATAAAGGGCAATTCATCCCAACCCTAGGCCAATTTTTGTATTTTTGAAAAAAAAGAAATTGTTTACTCACCCTTTTTCCAGTCTGGGAATGAAATAAAAAAAACCCTAGGTGGCACCTCTTGCAAGTCATGACAAGGGCCAGCCCTGGGTTTTTTTTCCTAGTTTTTTTTAGCAATGGTTTAAAAAAATTCCGAAGATTCAGCCCATGCCTTTGGCCAGTTTTGGGAAGCACTACAGTATTTGTACATTTAAAGGGGGCACCTACGCCATGTTTTAATAAAAAAGGTATAAACAATGCCAGCCCCCCCTGGGGCCCAAATTAACAAACAGAGAAAAGGAAATTTAAATTTTTCCCTGAAGGGGAGCCCACCCCAAAATGCCAGTCAAGTCACGGTTCCCAAGAAGATCCCAAACCCTTGTTTTGTCCCCAGCCGGGAATGCATTACTGTACACTTAGGTGGCACCTACTGCCATACAAGCCCATGACAATACCAGACTAGGTCTATACAAACATATACTTGTGAATTGCTTTTAAAAGATTCAACCAGGCCCATTTTTCCAGTTGCGAATGAATAAACCCGGGCCGACCCTCGGTGCCACGTACAGCGAGGTTTCATGTAAGTCCTGCTAGTGCCAGTCTAGGTGCGCACAAAGATAGTAATTGATACTACTACCCCCCCCGGGGGGGAAAAGTTTAAGACCATCCCAATTTTGGGAATTTCATTACAGAAAACACTTAGGTGGCCCCCAACTGCCAGGCTTCTAGCAAGTCATGAAAAACCCCATTCCCGGGGTATGCACTAGGGCAAATGGGTAAAAAAGATTACTATTCAAGAAAATGCAGACTATGCCAGTGCTTGGTAGCAATAAACACATCAGCTTGGGTATGCTTTCCATTACATGGGTGTTGCACTGATATTAGCCTGTTAATAATAGTGCCAGTCTGTAGGGCGACCAAAACTCCACTGCCAGGGCTTCAAGTAGAGACATTAAACCTATGCCATGCTGGGCAGGCACTGAATAGCACCAGGCTCTGTATAGCACCAGTGTATAGTACCAGGGTGGGCAGCCACTGTATAGCACCAGTCTCTGTATAGTACCCGACTGTGTATAGCACCAAGTATTGTATAGCACCAGCCTCTCCTATAGCCCCCCCACCTTTTTTCTCTTTAGCACCAAACTGGGCATGCCTTTTGTAAGCACCACCCCTGGATATAGCAACCCGGCAAATTTTTAGGGACCCCCCTCCCGGGGAAAGCACCAGGGTGGGGGGCCTTCCCCTGTACAACACCCCAGCACCTGTTTTACACCCCCTCTGTAAAATAGCACTGGGATTAAAACAAGGGACCACCTCTGGATATAGCACCAGGCTGGGCAGCCTCTCTCTGTACAGCACCAGCCTCTGGATAAAACAAACCCGGCATTGTATAAACACCCAGCCTCCCCGGGGGACCGCACCAGGCATTGTATAGCACCAGCCTCCCTGGGTACAGCAACCCGCCCCCTGGGGACCTCCCTGTACAGCACCACACCTTTAAGCACCAGGCCCCTTGTATAGCACCAAACCCCCCCTGGGGAAAAGCACCACATTGTATAGCAAAACCAGCCCCCCCGGGTACGCACCAGCCCTTTGGGAGCCTCTTTTCTGTTAAACCCCCAAGGCCCTTGGGAAAGCAACCCGCCTCCCCCGGGGACGCACCAGCCTCTGGGGACCTCTCTCGTACACACCCGGCATTTTTATAGCACCAACCCCCCCGGTACAAAACACCAGCCCTCTGGGCAGTCAGAAACCCGGCCCCCCGGGGCCACTTACCCTTTTTGGCCCCCCTGCTTGGCGAAAATCCCGGCCCTGCCTCCCATGCCCCCAAAGCCCCCCGCCGGTGATGAGCACGGCGTCCCCCCGCAGGTCGCGCAGGCGGGTGGGCAGCAGCAGGCAGGCGGCCGCCCTGAGCACACAGAGGAGCATGACGGCAGCAGCAGTCCCCGTCAGCGTGGTCCAGGTAGCGCAGGCTGCTCCCAACTTTCCCCACGTGGCGTCGTCACATCTGCTAGCGCTCGCCTGGTCCCATGTGCCGACCGCCGCCTGCTCGTCTCTCGCAAAGCTTTCGGCTTTCCCCACTTGTAGGAGTACGGCTAAAGTCGGGATGTCTCACTAGGTTGGGGAGCGGCTGCTGTATCCCTCCCCTGAGCCCCGGAGCACGACCCGTCCCCTGCCTCTCCCCCTCCCTAGGCTGCTGCACAGAGGACTGGCGGCTGGCCTTATTTATACACACCATTATAGCCTGACAGTGACAGGATAAAGTGTCGGGGATGTCTCACTACTGTTTTCGAGCGGCTGTTGCTTGTAGTTGGCAAGCCCTCTCCTCCATGCAGAGTACAACATGAGAGTACACTGGACTCCTTCCTCTTGCCGCTCCAATGTGCTCCTCCTCAGGTGTAAGCAGAGATGACCTGTGTGTGCGATACCAGTGCAGCTGGGGACCATGTGAGTGTGTTGTGGATGTAGCAGAGCTGAGCCGGTGTGTGCTCCTACCAGTTGTGGCAGATGTAGCAGAGCTGAGCCGGTGTGTGCTCCTTCCAGTGGTGGCAGATGTAGCAGAGCTGAGCCAGTGTAGTGTGTGCTCCTACCAGTGCAGATGTAGCAGCGCTGAGCCAGTGTAGTGTGTGCTCCTACCGGTGGCAGATGTAGCAGGCTGAGCCAGTGTTGTGTGCTCCTACCAGTGGGCAGATGTAGCAGAGCTGAGCCGGTGTGTGCTCCTACCAGTTCAGATATAGCAGAGTTAAGCCAGTGTGGTGTGTGCTCCTACCAGTGCAGATGTAGCAGTGCTGAGCCAGTGTAGTGTGTGCTCCTACCAGTGGTGGCAGATGTAGCAGCGCTGAGCCAGTGTTGTGTGTGCTCCTACCAGTGCAAATGTAGCAGGGCTGAGCCAGTATGTGGTGCGTGTTCCTACCAGAATTGGGCAGATATAGCAACACTGAGCCAGTGGTGGGCAGATGTAGTAGAGCTGAGCCAGGTCGGACTGGACCACAGGACAAGTACTTATGGGCCCCTGATCATGGCAGATCTGGAGTTTCTTTTAAACTCCATATTCATCCTTGGGAAGGGCAGAGAGAGAGAGAGGCCGAGTATCAGGCTGCAGCCACACGGTATATGTAAAATGCCGGTCAGATTCTGTTCAAGAACCCAGCCGGTATTTTATCCTCTTTCAAAGGTTTGAGGGACAGTTCAGTCCACGGTTTGTGGATTTGCCCCTTCCCCATAACCTTTGAATTGCACATTCTCCACCCGCAAACCAGACGAAAGATTGTGCATGTTCCAAGTGTCTCGGAGCAGTACAGGACATGTAGTACCGCACTGTACTGTAGAGAGGCGCTATAGACCGCCAATCACTGCATGCACCTCACTAATACATGTAAGAGCAGTACAGGACATGTAGTACCGCACTGTACTGTAGAGAGGAGCTATAGACCACCAATCACTGCATGCACCTCACTAATACATGTAAGAGCAGTACAGGACATGTAGTACCGCACTGTACTGTAGAGAGGTGCTATAGACCACCAATCACTGCATGCGCCTCACTTATACATGTAAGAGCAGTACAGGACATGTAGTACCGCACTGTACTGTAGAGAGATGCTATAGACCACCAATCACTGCATGCGCCTCACTTATACATGTAAGAGCAGTACAGAACATGTAGTACACACTGTACTGTAGAGAGGAGCTATAGACCACCAACCACTGCATGCGCCTCACTTATACATGTAAGAGCAGTACAGAACATGCAGTACCGCACTGTACTGTAGAGAGATGCTATAGACCACCAATCACTGCATGCGCCTCACTAATACATGTAAGAGCAGTTACAGGACATGTAGTACCAGCACTGTACTGTAGAGAGGTGCTATAGAACCCAAATCACTGCATGCACCTCACTTAATACATGTAAGTGCAGTACAGGACATGTAGCACCGCACTGTACTGTAGAGAGGCGCTATAGACCACCAATCACTGCATGCGCCTCACTTATACATGTAAGAGCAGTACAGAACATGTAGTACCACACTGTACTGTAGAGAGGAGCTATAGACCACCAACCACTGCATGCGCCTCACTTATACATGTAAGAGCAGTACAGGACATGTAGTACCACACTGTACTGTAGAGAGACGCTATAGACCACCAATCACTGCATGCGCCTCACTTATACATGTAAGAGCAGTACAGGACATGTAGTACCGCACTGTACTGTAGGGAAGCGCTATAGACCATCAATCACTGGATACACCTCACTAATACATGTAAGAGCAGTACAGAACATGTAGTACTGCACTGTACTGTAGAGAGGCGCTATAGACCACCAATCACTGCATGCACCTCACTAATACATGCAAGAGCAGTACAGGACATGTAGTACCGCACTGTACTGTAGAGAGGCGCTATAAACCGCCAATCACTGCATGCACCTCACTAATACATGTAAGAGCAGCACAGGACATGTAGTACCGCACTGTACTGTAGAGAGGTGCTATAGACCGGCAATCACTGCATGCACCTCACTAATACATAGATTTTAGAAGTAAAATCTTCACAATTGGTTTGATCTTCCATCGATTACATCTGTTACAATCTATTTTGAACCACACTCAACATACAGTGTCCCAAGAAAGACCGTTCTACTCTGAACGGACGAGGGACATACACCCCGAAACAGCCGATTTGGTTTCAATCCTTTTCACATTGCAAGACTTGGTCACCTGTGGATCGGGGATTACTACATCCAATAACTGGCGCTGACAAGCTCTGCAGCCCTCGTGTAGCCATACGTCCGGCCGTCAGTGGATGCGGTAACGGACAGATTTGGGTACAAGTTTTAATTTAGAAAACCATGTACATCAGACAGGTTGAACGTGTTGGACCTTCTGGTCAGATGATAGGAGGAAGCTTTGCAACGTCCGGGCAGTCACTGCACATGTTCAGATTTATTTTTTATGACCCTGTTTTTTTCCCACCAGGATTTCGGGATGTGGTCACCACCTTCTGGGACTCTCCATCAGGTTTCTTTCCCCCTTGATTGGAGGCGAACCTGGTCTTCAAGCTCCTTGAGGATGCCGAAACAACCAAAATTTGGACCAGTGCACATTAAAGGATATTTATAGATTCTTCACATACAGGTGACATAAAGGAGAACAGGTAGATAAATGCAGACGCGTTTCAGACAGCACTCTGCCCTTTCTCATAGTGCTATGAGCAAGGGCAGAGTGCTGTCCGAAACGCGTCTGAGTTTATCTACTTGTTCTCTTTTATATCACCAGTATGGGAAGAATCTATAATAATGAAAACGTCCTTTAATGTACGCTGGCTCAAATTTTGGTTCTTTCTGAGTTCCTGGAGGCTGAGGAGCCGTGGGCCTGGGACCTGTGCCCTGTCATATTAAGGACACTTACCTGGGACTGCATCAACAATCGAAGTAGGACATGGGATGAGTCTGTCAAGTCACATTTAGATTTGTGTGTTTCAAGCTCCTTGGCTGATGCTCAGCTTCGTCACCCCGGCTGATACCAGTAGCAGGTATTGGGTCTCCCTTAGCTTCAGTGAAGGGGGACCACTTGTCCCTGAACCTTGCCTTCTGGTCTGGAGGGGATAGAGATACAGGTTAGAGGGGGCTCTTCTCTTTTCAGAGAGGGCTTGCCTTGCAATAGACTGCATCCTGCATCTGGGAAATCTGGATCATCCCCACTTCATCAGTTTCTGGGAAAGCTGGGTGACAACCCACATGGCGTCTATTACAGATGTAGCTTTGGTTTCTGTCCAAACATCTCTGCTCTTCAGGAATCTGGAAAAGCTGGATGAGAAGCTCTAGGGTACGTTCACACAGGTACGTGCTGCAATACGCCTGCTGTGGCCAGTGCGTACTTTGACCAAAGTACGCCCCCCATATAAATAGGTTGTGTGAACATACCCTTAGAAGCAGGTCACCTGCTCTGGACTTCATTCTTGACTACTCATTGCTTATGGGTCTCATGTTACCAGCAGTGGTGGTAGCAAGAACCACATAAGTATAGGAGAGCAGGATGGAGCGGTAATTTGGGAACTAAATGGTAATGTTATTTGGGCACTGATACTATATGGCACTGTTATATACACACTAGTGTAATGCTCTTTGGTAAGCCGGCACTCTTATTTAGACATTGGATGGTAATGTTATGTGGATGCTATTCAATACAGTATGGAAATGTTATTGGCACTCTTATGTAGATACTATGCTAACGCGATTTTGTAGACTTTATGGTGCTCCTATATAAGCGCTGACATTTTTACCTGGGACACTGTATGGCACTCGGTAAACCCTATGGCAGTGTTATGTAGATACTGCCGGATACTTTCAGGATGGTATGTTGTCAAAATATTTTTATGGCACAATAATTTTTCATTTTCCTCCAAAGATCATCCCACTGCGCCCATGACAAGTGTTTGTTCCAGGAACCTCAATAGATGCTGTCTTGCCAGTGAAATTTGTTGACATTGATGGCATATCGCTAGGATATGCTATCATTGTCCGATAGGTCCAGGTCCCCCCTATCTCCTAAACGAACCCTGAAACCTCTCCATTCTGAACAGAGTTAAGGTCGGGATTCTCTCATAGACATGAATGGGAGTTCCGATTACAGCCAAGCATCAACCACTCAAGAACGGAGAGGTGGTCGGAACTCTCCCATTGAAATAAATTGGAATTTCGATTACAGCCGAGCATTGCTGCTGAACTCAGAACTCCCATTAATGTCTATGGGAGAGTCCCGACTACCTCTTCTCAGAACGGAGAGGTTTCGGGGCTCATTTAGGAGATCGGTGCGGGTCCCAGAGGTGGGACCCGCACCTATCAGACACTGATGGTATATCCAAGCAATATGTCATCATTGTCTAAAGTGGGACAACTCTTTGCTTAGCACCCAGCTTTCCTAGGCACAGATATATGTAAAAGCTACCCTATAAAATGTTTAATAACTTTATAAAAGAGGATAAGTCATGTAAGTAAGTAGCTTTCCTATTAGTCCAATGTGAGCCACAGAGAGCCAAGTGCCAAACTCTGCTCTACTACATCTTTACATGTTGCATATAGAGGGGATTGCCTTTAATTGGACAAAGAAAAAATATGCAGCAAATTCCACTGCAAATACATGATGCAGAAGGTGTATGTCTAACATAGATTTATCTGACAGTTTGCCACAGATTTTACCCCTGGTGCATTAAAAGGTGGGCCCCGAGAATCGCCTCCACTGGTGAGGCCACCGAGAATCGCCTCCACTGGTGAGGCCCCCAAGAATCGCCTCCACTGGTGAGGCCCACCGAGAATCGCCTCCACTGGTGAGGCCCCCAAGAATCGCCTCCACTGGTGAGGCCCCCCGAGAATCACCTCCACTGGTGGGGCCCCAAGAATCACCTCCACTGGTGGGGCCCCAAGAATCACCTCCTCTTGTGGTGCCACAAGAATCAATTCCACTGTTGGACCTCAAGAATCTTCTCCACTGGTGGGCCCCAAGAATCAACTTCCCTGATGGGCCCCAAGAATCAACTTCCCTGATGGGCCCCAAGAATCAACTTCACTATTGGCTCTCAAGAGTTAGTTCTATTTGCGGGCCCCAAGAATTGAATGGTGTTTGTCAAGAAACCCTCCCCCTTCACGTTGACTTGTTCATATTCTGCCCGAAAACCGGGAGGAAGGATGAACATGTTCAATCTTTTTCGGACCGTGCACAGGTTTTCCATAGAGGTCCGTGTAAAAGTTTGTCAGCTGGTTTTCAAAACCTGTCTGTAAAACCGGCTGAAAAACCGGTCATGGGGACAAGCCCTTAGTCGTGCACGAGTCTGGCATTCAGAACCTATATATTCTGGCCCCTATATAATCAATGACTGGTTCACAGTACTGACAGCACTGCCCGTCTATAATTAAATAGAAAGCCAGCAGCCCTGTACACTGCAGCATTAGGCCTCGTTCACACGGCTTATTTTGCCGCGGATTGGCGCCGTACTGCGCGCCGGATTTGCGCTTCAGTACGGCTCCAATCCGTCGGAGTCATTACGGTAATCCACTGCTCTCATAGAGAACAGTGGATTCCGTCGCTCCTCCCCGCTCGGCGAATCCGCCGCGGGGGGAGAAAGTGACATGCACATTATTACGGCGCGGACGCGCCGTAAACAATGCATTGATGGGGCCCCGTAGGTGGCTGGGCCTTTGAGGAGCTCAATAAGGCCCCGTGGTGCTGAAACGGGGGCCTTAGACGCCTCTGGGAGCTGCCCGGCCTGTTCATCATGAGCAATGAATAAAATGCAAGCAGTGCAGTAAAGACTGACACAGATGGAGAACCAAGAGTGGGAGGCGGGGTGTAAATCCGGATAACAATGTGGATGACACCGTTCAGGGGCTGTGGAAAGCTGTGGCTCCGCTTCTATGTGCAGTGTAACGGATTGTGCTTAGGGGCTGTAATCCTGGATGGTTGCGGCTTTTGTTACATGTTGGCGGCTGTGTGTCTTTTCTGGGAAGCGTCGTACATTCTGCTGTCACATCTGATGTGCTCGGCTCCAGGTGCCTGAAAACGTTACTAGAAGTGACAGTGTATCCATTGCCAGCCATGGCACAGAGCGCGCCTGTTCTCAGGCTACAGAGAAGTGGTTGGCTCACAAGGGCCGACACCGCCTGCTTCACACCTGCGTTTGGTTTTCTGTTCAGAACGGATCTATAGGCAAAAACGGACATTAAGGGCCTAATGTATGAAGTGTATAGCAGTAAGACTGTCTTTGTTGCCCATAACAACCAATCAGAGCCCATAGCAACCAATGAGAGCTCATAGCAACCAATGAGAGCCCACAGCAACCAATGAGAGCTCATTGCAACCAGAGCCCACAGCAGCCCGAGCCCACAGCAGCCCGAGCCCATAGCAACCAATGAGAGCCCACAGCAACCCGAGCCCATAGCAACCAATGAGAGCCCACAGCAACCCGAGCCCATAGCAACCAATGAGAGCCCACAGCAACCCGAGCCCATAGCAACCAATGAGAGCCCACAGAACCGACCAAGCAACCAGAGCCCAACAACCAGCACATGAGAGCCCAGCCAACCAAGTTCACAGCAACCAATGCACAGAAGCTCATAGCAACCAGAGCCCATAGCAACCAATGAGAGCTCATAGCAACCAGAGCCCATAGCAACCAATGAGAGCTCATAGCAACCAGAGCCCCCAGCAACCCGAGTCCCGAGCCACCCGAGTGCACAGCAACCAGAGCTTAGAACAACCAGAGCCCATAG
This sequence comes from Phyllomedusa bahiana, assembly GCA_025379985.1. NCBI lineage: Eukaryota > Metazoa > Chordata > Amphibia > Anura > Hylidae > Phyllomedusa > Phyllomedusa bahiana. The sequence continues at coordinate 96,156 of JAODAL010006091.1, forward strand.
CAACCAATGAGAGCTCATTGCAATCAGAGCCCATAGCAACCAGAGTTTACAGCTACCGGAGTCCATAGTAACCAACCAGAGTCCATAGCAACCAATCAGAGCTCCACTTTTATTCTTCCATAGTACTATATGAAATGAAAGCTGAGCTTTTTACTGCTGCACTTAAGTCAATGGAAGACTGATTCAAATGCATGGGTCTCCGTTTGCATGCGTGTTTACATCTGTTGTACGCAGGCAGATTTCAGACATGAAAAAAAACGGATCCGTTTCCAACTGAAATAAACATGTAAATGGAAACAAAAGTATTTTTTTTTTGACGAATCCCTACAACAGATCAATTAAAAAAGAACAAAGATTGCATTTCCGATGCCACAGTAATCTTGGGGTTCTTCTTTACCTCTCTCATGGCTCTCCTCCCACAATTGCTTAGTTTGGCTGGGCGGCCAGGTCGAGGAAGAGTTGTGGTCGTCCCAAACTTCTTCCATTTAAGGATAATGGAGGCCACTGTGGTCCTATGGAAGAACCTTGAGAGCTGCAGAAATTCTTTTGTAACCTTGGCCAGATCTGTACCTTGCCACAATTCTGTCCCTGAGCTCCTTGGGCAGTTCCTTAGACCTCATGATTCTCATGTGCTCTGACATGCACTGTGAGCTGTGAGGTCTTATATAGACAGGTGTGGTGTCCTTTTCCTAATCAAGTCCAATCAGTTTTTAAACACAAGCTGGACTCCAATGAAGATTAAACCATACAAGGAGGATCAGAAGGAAATGGACAGCATGTGAGTTAAAGGGGTTGTATCATTACATAAAATGGTCTTCAGAATAAAGGGACAATGAAAACAAGCAACTTTGCACTTGGATGTCATTTGCAAAGCTATCTTGTTTTCACGGTCTTCCTTATCTTCGTTTTCCGTAAACACTGTTCCCCAGTGCCGGTCCGATTCCTCCTCCTTGCATTTCATTGACTGATGGCTCTACTAATTTACATTCTGTCTGTCCCCCGGTCCTATTCACGGGAGTGTGCATTCCTGCCTCTCTCACTCAGAATAAGGGCTTGTTCACAAGGAGTTTTCACTCCGTGTTACAAACGCTTTGTAGATCCGTCTTGGGGACCGACAGAGCGGACCCCATGACGGATCTAACAAATTTGCAGGTTTTTACTTTGTTCAAACCCCGCCCGCGGCGGTCACATGAAAAAAAACGGCCCGGGGGGGGGAAAACCCGTGCAGTGGAGACTGCCCGCACGGTTTTGCATAGCGGCCCATTGAAAAGTTTCGGCTGGTTTTTTAAAACCGTTTTCAAAACCCCCGCCCAAAACCGGGGGCCATGGGGACATTTTGGGCCCAAGGGGTTTTGTTTTGGAAAGGCTTTTTTTTGGGCACTGTTTTTCCGGGGCATTTCCGCACCCAAAACAGCGTCCATAAAAGCCCCCCCAGTTCCCTTTAGTTTAATTTAAGTAAAACAGCAAATTTTTAAATTCACAACCACAAGGGTTTTTTAAAAACGCTTCTTTTGGAACCATGTTTTTTTGGGGACGAAGAAAAAAGTCATGTCAATTTTGAAGCGGTTTTTTGGCCCGAAAAATTTTTAGGCGTTTTATCGGGGCTTTTTTTAACAATTTTTCCGGGTTCCCTTTTTTGACCTGGTTATTAATTTGGGATGGGTTTAAAACAGTGGGTTAAAACTTTGGGCCCCAAAAACGCGGGAGAACCCCGTTTTAAAACCCCTCTGAAGCAAGCGTGGGTTTCCCAAATTTTAAAAAAGAGTCAAAAAACAGCCCTGTAAAAAAAAAAATAACCCCCAAAAAGGGTTGGAAACAACCCCGATGGGACTTTGGCGCGCACAAAATAAGCGGCCCCCAGTACAACGGTCTTTCAGGAGCTCGTGTTGATACGTCCGTAAAAAACCCCGGGGGTGGGGAAGGGGGGCAGCCCCCCCCGACCCCCATTGACATTCATTAAATCATGGTGAGTTTTTTTCGCTTTCAAGTAAATTTACGTCACTTATCCCCCCCCCTTTAAAAATGCGATTTGTATTGTATGAGCGGGGAAGGAGGGATAAACCCCAAAAAAGGGCTCTAGAAACTATGGATTTTCCGAAAAATTTTTGGAGCGCAAACTTCGCCCCTTTTTAAAAAGCGGGAAAAACCCGGGGAAAAAACACGCCCCGGGAAAATTAAACCCCTGTCCCAAAATACCCTAAGAGTGGTTATAACTACATGGTTACATTTAAAGGGGTTGTTTCATGAGGACAACCCCTTCTCTATGTAAGCCGTCCTGACGATCCACTACCCATGGAGGGTGGGGAAAATTTTTTTATTGGGTTTTGGTCATTACAAAATATAAAAGGGTCTAGGCCAAGCCCAAATAAAAAAACAGCAGGGGAGCTTGGTTTGGGCCCCGAGAACTGCTCTTTAAATTGCTAACCTCTACACTGACTTTGGAGGGGGTTTAGGGGTTCCCCCAAACAGGGCCCCCTCTATGATGTCCCCTATGCCTCATTAGGGCATCTAAACAAGGGCTGTTTTGGGTCTCATATCTTGGGCTTTTATTCACACACTTGGGAGATTTTTATTTTGTATTTTTTAATCCAAAAAAAAAACAGGAAAAATGGAAAAAAAGAAAAAAAAGAAAAAGGAAAGCAAAAAAAAAATCTTTTTCAAATTTAATTTCCCCCCTTGTTTTGGGTCCGTCCCCCGACTTTTGGGCATCACAAAATTGATACAAGATACGAGGGAAATTCTTTCAATGTGTTTAATGAGGGCCCACACCCCTTCACTGTTTTTTTCCCATAAGACACCTTGTTTTAAATTAAACTCCCACAACTTTTATTTCTTTTTACTGCTGGGAAATTTAAACATTGTGATGAGAAGTAAAAAATTCCTTCGGGGATGTTTGTTTTTTTCTAAAATACAGAAAACCTTGCCTGGTTTAAAAAGGGGAAACCGATCTGGGTTTAAAAGGATTTTTAAATGAGTTGGGTACAAACCAAAACAAATTTAAAAACCCCTTAGGCCTCAGGGAAAATTGAAACTTCAGGTTTACATTAAACAAAACACACCAGTTTATAAAAAAAGCCCACCAGGGGTAATCCCCTCTGAAAGGGCCCCCCCCCAATCTCATTTGTCAAAAATCCCAAAGGGCCGGGCCCGTTTTCCCGCCTGAAAGGGCCTTGGGGAAACTTAGACACAAACGAGCAAGGGCGGAACCAAAAAGGCAAAAATGCACCCCTCCTAACCCCCTCTTTTTGGAAGGAGGCAACCAGTTTTTTTTGACAAAAGACTGTGGTTTCCACACAGGGAAAAGGCTGCAACCTTGGATTCCCCCACTTTAGCGCACACCTCCAAACTCCCTTTTTTCACAATTTCCCCGGAGGGTAAACACAGCTTTTGGCACCCCCTTTCCCGGCCCCCCTACCACCCGCAAAAAGGGACGAAACGTTTTTGCATCTTTAAATTTAAATGACCAGAGGAAAGGGCCCTTTTTGGGCTATTTTTTTAAGGGTTCCCCAAAACCCCATTTTTTACCTTCCTAGGCCGCTGATTTTTTAAAAATGGACGTGGGTGAAAGGTTTTTTTGGGTTTTTCCCTTTCTAAACGAGGGGAAGGGGAAGCCAAAAAAACGGCAAACCGGCCCAAAAATTTAAAGTATACATCCCGTGTTTCCCTTAAAATTGAATTTTTCAGCTTAAGGGTGAAAAACCCCATGAAGGAAAAAAACTGTTAAAAAAAGGAAAAAAAACTGGGTAAAAAAACCCCCTTTACATCTTTCCCCGGGGGAAAACCTTAAAAAATTTTTTCTCAGGCCGCTAAAAATTTTTGTTTTTAAATTTAAACAAAGCCAGACAACTCGCTTGTTGATTAAGGGGTCAGGCCTATGGGATGCCCCTACTTACCAGTCCCCCATACGTCCCCCCCCCAGCCCTCATCTGTTCTTATACTACCCTTCCCGAGCACCAAAAAAAGGCCGAAAAACCAACAAGCTTTGAATAAAAAAAACATTAAAACTTTTGATAAAAACAGTAATTTAAAAACTAACAAACTTTATTTCCCCAAGAGCTTACAATCTACAATGGGGGGAAAAGGAGAAACGAAAGGTGAGGGAAGGAGGTTTTCTATTAAATTTTTAGGGGGAAATCAGGAAAATTTTGGGAAATTTTTGGCTTTTCCCCCAAAAAACATATTAAACCCAAAATCCGTCCCCTTAACCAAAAAACCCCCAAAAACCGAACAAAGAGAAAACACCCCCCCCGGCCCCAACCCCCCCAACCCAAACCCCGGGGTTAACCCCCCAATTGAGGTAAAGGATAAAAGGGGAAGGGGATCGGGGGTTTTTAATTTAACAAAAAGAAATATTGGAAAATTTAACCCCCTTCCCCCCCCCCAACCCCCCAATAATTTTGAGGTTTACCCTAAGACCCGGACCCCAAAATTTTTCAATTAAAAAAACACCCAAATTACACACCCACCCCCCCCCAAACCCAAGGGGAACAAACCCAAAAACCCAAAAAAAAACAAAAGGGAAAAGAAATATGGAAATAATAAAATGCCAAAAACCCCCGGGGACAAAAAAAGTAAATTGGCTTTACCCCAACTGGGAAAAAAACCCAAAAAAAAATCCATTAAAAATTTTCCCTGAAAAACCCCTTGGTTGGCCCCTGGCCAAAAAAAAAAAAATGTTTTGGTGTGGTTTCCCAAAACACCATTGGGGGACCAGGGAAACCCTTGGGGTTCCGCCCTGTCAAATTTGGTTTCCCGGGAAAGGGTACAGCCCAAAAAGGTAGCAAAGAGGAAAATGGGTGTTTCTTTAAAGGGGGGTTTAGAGGCATTACCTCATGTGGGTTTTAGGATTTGGGAGCTACCCGTGGGTTTTAGATTTGGGTAGGGAAAACCCGCGTGAAGTCAAGACCTTAAATTAGGGAAACTGGACTGCAATATCCAGGGCCCCTTAAAAACGTTTTAAAATGACACTAATAAGGGGTTGATTTGCATTTGGGGTGGTTTTGGGAAAGGGTTAAATTTTAGGGGGGGGGCTCCCGAAGAAAATTTTTTGTCAGGTCACCTTTTAAAGTTTTTTAAGGGGGGGAGAAGAAAAACCCGATGTGTTTGGGGGGCGAGTTCCAGAGTAAAAAGGGGGAAAACATTTGGGGAAATCTTTGGAAAAAACGGTTTTTGGGGAAGAGGGAACACATTTGGGGGGCGAGAAAAGCTTTCCCGTGAGGGTTTAAAAGATTGCTGGGGGAGGTTTTTTGGAGATTAAAGGGGGTTTTTTCCCACGATCTCATTTCATACCTCCTGCATCCATTTCTTTCAAAAAACTCGTGTGCTCAGAAGGGGTCTTTTGTGATTTGGGTTTTAATTTCGATCATGTGACCCCGCGGGGTGACATCACTAGGCCTTTCCTCTTTCTAGTCAAAGAAAGGTCTGTTTATGTATAGAATTGTGTAGCTAGGAGGTAGCATTTTTGCTTTACAGCACAAGGGTCCTCGGTTCAAGTCCCTGCAGGAACCAAACCTGTGGATTTTTTTTCTCTTTATCAATGCACAGACCACATTGAGGTTTCTTTTTTTTTTTTATTTACACTGTTTGACTAATTACTAAGGCGTACAGAGGACGGGAGTAGAATGACAGCACTTGGGGTTTGAACACTCAGTAGCTGCCTGAGAGGAGAGGTGATGTCTGAGCATGTGCGACCAGGACTGAGGAGCTCTCAGCCCTGGTCGTATCCCCTGGAGATTAGCTGTAAACAATGATTCACTAAAGGAGCAGCTAAAACAAAAATGGTGCAGAATTTTTAATAATGATGAATGGTGAAAATGTTTATTATTTAATTTTCAAACTTCCCACGTCAATTTTACTTCGTGGCAAAACCCCTTTAAAGGGATTTTTCAGCTCAATGATTGGCTTTTAACATGTAAGGAAAGATAAATTAAGACTATTACCAGCTATATTGCTGTGCTGATTTTGCTTTGTTCAGGAGATAAAGGAGATTTTATCTACTGCTAGTGCACACGAGTTTCTCTGTTTACCGACCACATCTCCCGGCTCTCTCTGTTATCTCATTCACCCACAAGCTGCCAACTCAACATGGTGAACCACTCCCTTCTGAGTCTTATTTCTAGCATAGGAGTTTGTTCCCCTAAGTTAGAGAGACGTTTAAACTGTTAGAGCTCTGTAGCTTTCTTTGGGCACTATAGATTCTAAAACTCTTGCACTCCTGTCTCTGTAACAGGATCAGCTATGAATAGCAGAGCGGATATGCCAATCACTGCTATAGAACCTCCCACAGAATAAACAGGAACAATGACTCTAAAGCTGTCTGTGGCTCTGTGAAAGAGCATGGTGAGAAAACCTGTTTAAAGGGATTGTCTCACTACATTGATTCATCTTACCTCAGTCCTGTTTCCTTGGTTTCATTTTGAATTCAGGGGCGTGTTTACTGGCTTCTACTAGGCTGCAGTAGAAGCCAGGTCTGTAGATATAGCAACCAGTGCTGACAGCCTATCAGGAGAGAATGAACAGGTCTGTAGCTATAGCAACCAGTGCTGGCAGCCTATCAGGAGAGATCAAACAGGTCTGTAGCTATAGTGACCTGAGGAGCTGATGCAGCTCATACAAGAGGGGATATCTAGGAATAGGTCGGACACTGTTAATGGACACATATTGCAAAGTGACTTGTTTTTGCAAGATCTTTAACATAAAAAGGAATCCTTGTAGTGAGACAACCCCTTTAAGGCAGAGACAAGGGAGAGCCTTGTACGTTATTGTAAGTAACTTAAACTGAACTCACAGGGCAATGGGTAGACAGTAAAGGATTTGGCAGAGGTGAAAGGTGGATCAGACGGGCAGTTGAAGTTGAGCAAGAGTGCTCGATGGGCGGCCGCAGAGTAGGTTCTTACAGTAATCTGTGCAGGAAATGATGAGGGCATGCACATGCATTTTTGAACAGGCAAAGTTAAGAAATGGGTTAATAAGGAAAATGTTTTTATGGTGCTCAGGGCTTCAATGTGCTGTTTAGGCTATGTTCACACGGCGTAATTGTGGCGCGTACAATACGAGCCGCAATACCCCAGATGATTTGGGAGTTGTGCTCCCGAAGCATGGGGGGGCCGGCAGCGCTCCGGACCATTGCATTCATTACTCGCGGCGCGTAATAGCCACGAATAATTGACATGTCACTTATCTCCCCGCGCCTACAATACAATCGTATTGTATACGCGGGTGGACGAGGCGTAATCCATAGTTCTCTATGAGAGCTATAGATTACCGTAATTGCGGAGCACATTTCGCCGCGCATTAAGCGCAAATACGCGCTGAAATACGGCCACAATTACGCGAGAAAATAATCCGTGTGAACATACCCGTCTTGAGCATGTATCCTGCCAACCCACGCTTCTGGAGGAATGGGGGCACTGGAGTTTCCCCTACTAGTCATTGCAAAGCCCCTGCAACCTAACTTTTACCACCCATTGAACAGCTTAAGGGCACACATTACAGTATTGCAAACAATGCTACTAAAAATGCATTGAGTTTTTTTCACACTTTTTTTGGGTGAAAGTGTAGCAGACAGATGTTAGCTGCAAGTCAGATTTAAAACCCACTTGAGGGGTTGCTTTTTTCTTTGTTGTTTTTTTCACTTCAAGTGTTTATTGGGTCAGTAGTTCTTTTTTGGGGGTTTTAATGTAGCATGCTGTAGGTATAGCATTTTTCTTCCCTTAGCCCTTTTTTTTTTCTGCACCCAAAAAAGGCATGCACGCATGTGTAGGGCTTTTTTTTTTTAATGCTTTCTCTGTAATTTTCTTTCACATTGTAAATCATGTGCTAGATGACAGGATTTGTGATGAAGACTCACTAGAAAAAAAAACCGCAAAAAAAACTGCATGTATCTAAGCAAAAATTAAAAACAAAACAGTTTTAAAGTTTTTTCGGGGGCCAATATGTTTTAATGGGGCCTATGTGAGTGTTCACAAGTTCCGGTTTTTAGAATCATGTTCAGTTTTGAATCCAAAGCCCGAAATGGATTTGAAAATATAAGAACCTGTCTCTTTCCTTTATGACCCAGTCAGAGCTTTGACTGCAAACACTGCATCAAGAAATTATGCATCATTAAATATGTCCAGATTTAAACATTAGATTAGACCTTCTGTCATTGCGGTCTATCGTCATATGCTGCTGACCTCTCTCCATAAACATATCACTATTCAAAGAATCACAATAGAGAGTATATAGTCAAAAGGTTATACAAAATATTTTATTAATTACATTTAAAAACACACATCAAAATTGGAGGTATAAAAAAGAACAACCCAAATAACTGTACATGGTTCCTCATGATAGCTACAAAATCCCCAGATGAAATTGTCATAGAAAATCCCAAATATAGGTAATTATAAACGTATACATAATATGGTACAAAAAAATGCAAAGACACCATCAAAAGTTTCTATACATAAATACAAGTGTACACATAAATGTCCAGCAGTGCATTAAGAAGTATATGTGAAGCGATGTAGATACCTAAGATAGTATAGGGAAAGGTAATAGGATTTGAGGAGCCAGCAAGCCACCCCTACACGCGTTTTGCGTCCCTTGCTTCTTCAGGGGGTCAAGAAAGCCTAATATGTGAACACACCCTCACTTGAAACTGGACCCCAATGTTAAAGCTGTAATAGGGCCTGACTTGCTATGCACCATTTTTCTATTGGGTCAACTTTTGCCATTGGATACAGGTGTCCTCCTTTTTTTACACCTATAACAGGAGTGTCATACTCGGTTTTAGGCTATATTCACACGGTATACTGCGGCGCGTACAGTACATCGTGTGTTTCGGGAGCTCGTGCTAATATGCGTGTACTCCCACGGCGCAGGTCAGGGTGCGGCAGCCCGCCGGCCCCATTGACATTCATTAATCGTGGCGCGTATTCGCCACAAATAATTGACATGTCACTTATCTCCCCGCGCCTACAATACGATCATATTGTACGAGCGGGTAGAGGAGGCGTAATCCACAGTTCTCTATGAGAACTATGGATTACCGTAATTTCAGCGCGCATCTCGCCCGTATTAATGCGCAAATACGCGTCGAAATGCGCACTGAAATTACCCCATGTGAACATACCTTTACTGAGGGTTACATCAGCATTAGGGTATGTTCACACAGCATTTTTGGATCCAAAAGTGCTGCGTAAAACGCATCCAACATGCAGGGCGGGTTTGGATGCGTTTTGGCTGCGGCAGGAACGCACCCTTTAGGTTTAAATAGGGCGTCTGCTGCGTCAAATGGATCAAGAATTTACATGACAATTCTTTGAACTTATCCGAAAGACGCAAGTAAACGTGCATAGGCTATCACTGGTCTGAACGCCGATGAGTGTTTTACATTGAAAGCAATGTAATCAGACTGCACATTGTTAGATGCATGTGTCAAGTTGGTACTTTAAGGGAAAAACATCAAAAGTCTGTTTCTTCATTACATTCTTATTAAGCTCATCAGATAGTTTGTTAAACTGCTTTTACTGCTATACATCCTTATCGAACTATCAGATATCTCTCACACAGCTTTCCTTGAGACAGATGCAGTGTCTGCTAACAGCAAAGAGATTCAAGGCCTTCCTCCTCCCCCCAGATGATACAGAGGAGAGTTGGGAATGTGTCATATCAGCTAATGCTTCATACGTACATGCAAATTATAACTTGTCTCTTAGAGACCTCCAATTAACCAATCATGTAGTGATAGAATAGTCATGTGATTAAAGCAGATTTCATGTCCCAAACGGAAAGTGTGGGTCATATTTCTCGAGCTCCGGCTGTCAGCAGCAATAATAATAATATAATTCGGAGGAGGCATTTAATTGGATAAAGGAGTAGAACAAAGATAATTTCCACACCTGATTTAATCATCTTGACACATGTTTGGGTCAATTTAGGGTCCGAAACATGGATCCAAACACGCATCTAAAAACGTATCAAAAATCGCTGTGTGAACATATCCTCAGGCCAAGTCCCCACTGCACGTTTTTTTTTTTTACACGGACCTTAATGGAAAATCCGTGTAGCAGTCCCCACTGCACGGATTTTCCACCCGGCGGTTTTTTTAGACCGCCGGACGTCCGAAAAACATAGAACATGTTCATTCTTCCGTCCGGTTTTCGGACACAATATGAACATGGCTATGTGAAGGGGGAGGGCTTTTCTCCGCAAACTGCCAGCGCCGTGTGCACGGCACGAAAACAGGATGAATACCGAGCGGTATTTGTCCTGCGACGTGTGTACGGCCCCTTATGGTTACCTTTGGAGCTGTTCCACCACCTAGACAGCAGTGCAGAGGAGCATGCCAGGGCTTAAACCTAATATGGCCTCGCTCCTGTGCTGCCACCATATCCTCTGCCAAGTGCTAAGTCCTGTGAGTAAAATGGAGAGCCGATCCTTCTGTATCCGGACCTTGTCCATCACTGCTCACTAAATACAGGCTCTTGCAGGCCACATAAAATGACACGGCACATATGCCCTATAGCTGTGCACCTATCCTGCGGATACTCGGGGCGACATGTATGAAACCTGCCGCCGACACGACAGTTTTAAATCGCTTTAGAGGAGTGTAGAAGGCGCCCATGTGTATGAAAGTGTCTGAAAGCACTTTACACGTGTCCCGTTCTACGGTAAGATTTGTCTCAGCCAGGACACTTTGAAATTAGTATGGATTTGTATGACAGTTATGCGCCAAACTTTGCCACATCTGTATGATCCTGGCACGTCATGACCCCCTGCAAACTTGGCACATTCAAAAGTCTCGTGTTTGGTGCAGAATGCAGCAAGTTTGGGGGCACGACTGTTCATAATTTCTATAGGACAGGGCTAAAACAAGTTTTTGGCCGCAAAGCACGACAGAAAACTGGTGCAGCCTCCATTCATACGTGTCGCCCTAAGGCTAGGTCTTCACTGCAACTAAAAGTCAGCCGTTTTTTTTCCGATGCACGACTATGGTTTTTGTCACGTTTTGCGCAAAAACCGTGGTCGGTTCTCTTTTTTTTTTTTTTCTGCCGTCACCCATACAATTGATTGTATGGGAAGACGCCAAAAAAACTAAAAGCGGCAGCGTATTATACAAGATGTTGTATAATACGCCAGCCCCGAAAGACGATTGGAGAAAAAAAACTACCTGTGGAGACAAGTCGTTTTTTTTTTATTGTAGTCTATGGGGCTGCCTGAACGATTGTATTTTTCGAGTTTTTAAATTTATAAAGTCGCCAAAAATGCGATCGATTGCTATGCCGTTGAGACATTGCCTAAATGTTGTTTGAGGCCTGCTGGTTTTGACATGTCTGTAGGGGTGGCCACGAAGTTTGTTACTTAGCAGCTGTTCACACAGCATTGATTGCTTACATTTGAGGTATTTCTCAGGGTTTCATGGAGAAAGGTAACCCAGCGGATACCATAACATAGAGAACAATGGAGCATTTCTGTCGGCTCACATCAGCCCGTAAAAGGGTGTGACCTATGTAAATCCACCCCCAAAATGGGCATTACCACACGATACCCTAACAGATACCACAAACGTAAGCAAATAACGCAGTGTGAACGGCCCCTTAAAGGGGTTTTCTCACTTCACTGATTCATCTCACCTCAGTCCTGTTTTCTTGGCTTCACTTTGAATTCAGCGGAGTGTTTACTGGCTTCCACTAGGCTGCAGTAGAAGCCAGGTCTGTAGCTATAGCAACCAGTGCTGGCAGCCTATCAGGAGAGACTGAACAGGTCTGTAGCTATAGTGACTGAGGAGCTGATGCAGCCCATACAAGAGGGGATATCTAGGAATAGGTAGGACACTGTTAATGGACACATATTGCAAAGTGACTTGTTTTTGCAAGATCTTTAACATAAAAAGCAATCCTTATAGTGAGACAACCCCTTTAAGCTCTGAGGCTCTCTGTTCTATAGACAAGATCTCATGCTCTCATGTCAGTGCAATTAGAACAGCTGTGAATACAGAGCTAATCACTGCTATAGAACCACACACAGCCTGACCAATAAGAGGGAGGAAGGGTGATTCTGAAGTTGCTTGTGTGCTGAGAAACAGTATGGTGAGACAACCCCTTTAAATATGTTTTTGTGGGGGTTTTTTTGGCATGGCGATACCCCTAGTGTGATGTTTTGGTATTTTAATCATCGTGTTGTCTTAACATAAACAGCAATCCTTATAGTGAGACAACCCCTTTAAAAACACAGGGTTAATACATTGATGCCAGCTTTTTCCAACATTTAAAAACATGGTTTTCAAGTTGACGGCCACAGCTATGGGGCAAGTGCGGGGACCAAACTTTTTTTAGTCCCCGGGTTACGAACGGGATAGGGATTGTAGGTTTGTTCTTAAGTTGAATTTGTATGTAAGTCAGAACAGGTAGATTTATTAAATGTAACTCCAGCACAAAAGGTTTTTTTCTTTTTTAGTTTTGGATAGTGCAGGAAAGGGTTTTTACATTTGTTTTGCGGTTTGTGCCCCTGTAAAGAAGATTTCACCTCATTTTCAAGTCATGTGCAGCTGTGGCATGCTGGAACTTGTTGTTCCATGGCTATCTGCTGTGGAACATGGAACTACAAGTGCCAGCATGCCCCAAAAATCTCTGTTTGTAACTAAAGGACGGATGTAAGTCAGAACAGTGTAAGTCGGGGACTACCTGTATTTAAAAAAGTGACAGACAACAAGGCTAGGTCTGAGCCGCTCTTGTTTTCTGCCTTCACCTTTCATCAATGGCATCTATACTCTTGGCACCACATGCAAAATAAATTTTTATTCTAAAATTTTGTAAATGGGGGGAAAACCTGCCATAACAGCCATTAAAAATGTCAAAAATGTAACTGACCTTCATATTTTTTTCCATTTACTCACAAAAAAGCAATAATTCCCCCAGAGGTCTGGCCGTGGAGGGTAAGTGCATGTATATTCGTTGATGGGCGCAGTTCAATAGACCTATTAAGTGGATTGGGATTTTTAGCTCCAGGGGCTGCACGTCCTGCAGCTCATGATAAATGCAGGATTGAGCATTGCTTCTATGGAGGGTTTTAAATCCCAGTTGTCCCGGTGATAAATTGGAAACAACAACAGTGTGTCCCCCTGTGGTTATGGGTAATTAATCAGGTCCACAAGGAGAGGTCAAGGGTTGATCCAGAGCTCAGGGGTAGGCCGAGCCTCTAATATACTGTAGGAAGTAATGAGAGCTTTATTGAAAGGAGTTGCAGGAGTTTAAAAAATTGCCATTTTTTTTTAAACAGAAACAGCGCCACCTTTTTCCATGTCTGGTATTGCAGAACCCATTCACTCAAATACTGCATACCTAGACACAATTCATGATCTGGAGTGGCTCTGTTTATGATAAGAAATAGATCTAGACTTGTTTGATACATTTTTTTTGCTCATCCTTATCTTAGTTAGATCTATGGTGGTAACTAGTGAACTGTATTAGTTTAGAGATTAGAAAAATAGAGTTTTTTTTTCCAGAAACAGCGCCACACTATTCCATGGCTGTGTCTGGTATTGCAGCTCACCAAACTTACTTATATACTGCAATTCCATATGCAAGCCATGATCCAGAGGGATACTTCGCCGGCCCATAGACTATCACTGCTAGCGGCGCGTATACGCCGCTAGAAAGTGACATGTCAATTATCTCCCCGCCCGGCGGATTCGCCGGGCAGGGAGAGGAGACGTAATCCATAGTTCTCTATGAGAACTGTGAATTACCGTAATGAATGGGACGTTTTCAGCCCGTAATTGGCGCACTTCGGCGCGTAATTACGGACCGAAATACGCCCCATTTTAAGCCGTGTGAACATAGCCAAACACGCTCGCACTTCCGCGGAGGGGAGGGGGGCGGTAGCCCGCCAGCCCCATTGACATTCATTACTCGTGGCGTGTATTTGCCCACGTAATCCATAGTTCTCTATGAGGGCTGTGGAATACCGTAATTTTGGCACGCATCTCGCCCATATTAGAGCGCAAATGCGGCGAAATGTGCGCCGAAATTACATCGTGTGAACATACCCTAACATTCCGGCCCAGCCCCCATTCACACTCCTTTTTTCCGACATGTCACCTCTTTCTCCCGGCGCTCAGTACGTGCTGGGGACTATGCTGTAAAATCATAGCATTCAATGAGCGCTATGAATTACCATATTTGCGGGGCGTATTGCAGTACAATTTGGTGCCGTAATAGGGTATGTTCACACAACGTTTTGAATAAGTTTTTCGATTCTGAAAAACGTATTCAAAAGCACTGCGTAAAATGCGTTCAACACGCACCAAGTGTCTGGGTATTTGGATGCGTTTTAGCTGCAGCAGGATCGCACGCTTTAGTTTTAAATAGGGCGTCTGCTGCGTAAGGGTATGTTCACAGGGCGTTTTACTCCGTGTTACATACGCTTTTAGATACGTATTTGGATCTGTCTGTCAGACCCCAAACGGACCCAAACACACAGCTAACAAATAGCAGTGTGATTTACACTTGCTTTTAATATGAAACGCGCATCGGCATTTAAATGAGTGATCGCCGCTGCGTCTCGCTGCATCTTTCAGATCTGTTCTAAGAATTGTCATGTCAATTCTTGGTCCGAAAGACGCAGCAGACGCCCTATTTAAAATGATAGGGTGCGATCCTGCTGCATCCAACATGTATCCAACCACACAGCTGCATGTTGGATACATGCTGGATTCGTTTTGGGATGCGATTTTTTTTGGATCCAACACGGATCCGGAAATGTATCCCAAAATGCCGTGTGAACAAGCCCTAAAACGTATCAAGAATTAACATGACCATTCTTTGAACAGATCCGAAAGACGCATGTAAAACACGCATCGGAAATCACTGGTCTGAACGCCGATCTGTGTTTTACATTGAAAGCAATGTAAATAACACTGCACAATGTAAGATGCGCATTTGGGTTCGTTTGGGTTTGAACATACCTGTACAACCGCAAATACACCGTGTGAACATACCCTAAATGTTCTGGACTACAAGAGAAAAATTCTAATTATTTCAAGTTGTATCTCTTCTCAGAAACTGAGGTTCTCTCTTTAGTCAAATCCTGAAAATTATTTTATATATGATTTATACTTCGGATTTTTAATGATTTTGTAACTTTTTATTCTATTTCCTATTAGTCTGTGATTCCACATGTGAACACCAGGAGGAGAGAAGGCAAACATGCAGGTTTATTGCAGAGATCTCATCTATGGGATACACATTATATTACAATGCTGTATTATAACAGTTAAAACGGGAATTTCAGAGTGTATGTTCTATGCCAGGGGTTCCCAAACTCCAGTCCTCACCAACAGGTCAGGTTTTCAGGATTTCCTTAGCATTGCACAGGTGATTTAATTATGGTCAGTGCATTCTGTGGGATCTCCTGAAAACCTGACCCGTTGGTGGGTGTGAGGCCTGGAGTTTGGGAACCCCTGTTCTATGCAGTGTGAGATGATTTCCCATGGCGAGCAGCGATACTTGCAGATGTAGCAATGCTGAGTTTGTCATTCAAAGAAACCATCCAGGTGAAACTGATACACAGTTACTAACGTGTCTGCACCTAGATCTTGGTGTAAGGGTATGTTCACATGGCATATTGACTTCGTATGAACATACGTTTTTAGATACGGGTTTGGATCTGTGCTTTGGACCCTAAATGGACCCATACGTATATAATAAGGAGCAATGCGATTTACATTGCTTTTACTGTGAAACATGGATCTGGGTTCAGACGAGTGATCACTGATGCCTGTTTACTTGCGTCTTTCAGATCCATCTTGGATCTGTTCCAACAATTGTCATGTCAATTCTTGGTTCAAAAACACAGCAGGAGCCCTATTTAAAACTATATGGTGCAATTCTGCTGCAGCCAACATGCAGCAAAACACGCAGCTGCATGTTGAATCCTAAATGGATCCAACATGTATCCGATTGCTGCTGCGTTTTTGGATGCAATTTTTGGATCCAAGATTGGATCCAAAAACGCTGTATGAACGGCCCCTTACATCCCTCTCTGTCACCCGTTAGTCCGTATGCCTTGCCTTGGCAGATGGAGGCATAATTAAGTTTTTTTTGGTCTGTTATGCTAGTTCTGCTATTACAGAGGCAGACCACCCTTAGGCCATGTTCACATGGCTTATTTTGGGACGGGTTTTGTTCCGTATTTCGCGCCGTACTGTGTGAAATACGGCTGAAATCCGTCCCAGTCATTACGGTAATCCACAGCTCTCATAGAGAACTATGGATTCCCTCTCCTTACCCCGCTCGCCGTATTCCGCGAGCGGGAAGAAACTGCATTGTCAATTATCACGGCAGTATATGTGGTGTGGATAACGAATTTCTATGTGGCCGGCCAAACCCCCCGCTGCACGGCATACGCTGTAATTGCGGGCGAAATCCATCCCTGCAATTACGCCGTCAATAAGCTGTGTGAACATAGCCTTAGAGTATGTTCACATGGCGTTCATACGTTTTTGCATTAAACGCATTCAAAAACTTCCACAAAAGTAATATGTTTTTGGATATGTTTTCTGGACTGCAGGAACGTATTCCTATAGTTTTTAGGCTATGTTCACACGGCTTAATTGCGTGACGTAATTACGCCCTGCAATTACGCCGTGTGGACGGGGGCGGGGCAGGAGCGGGGGAGTAAGCAGGGGGCCCGGCACTTCGCGGCCATAGACTTTCACTGCTAGCGGCGCGTATCGCCGCTAGAAGTGGACAGGTGAAATTATCTCCCCGCCCGGCGGCTTCGCCGGGCAGGGAGAGGAGACGTAAACCATAGTTCTCTATGAGACCTGTGGTTTACCGTAATGACTGGGGGCGTTTTCGGCCCGTAATTGCCGCCTTCGGCGCGTAATTACGGATTGAAATACGGCCCATTTTAAGCCGTGTGAACATGCCTTTATGGGTTTTTCAAGGCATAAAGCTGATCAAAAAATGACGTATCAATTCTTTGAACGTATCTATTTTACACAATGTATGAAAAAAAGATTGTTATGAATGATAATTTGTACCGCCCCGCCATGAGACTGTCATGGCGAAATAAAGTTTAAAAAATTAAGTATATCAAAGTTTAAAAAATACTTCAAAATACCCCCCAAAAATATAGTATAAAAATGTGTGTGTATATATATAGATAATTAGAAAGATACTTTTAATACTTTTATATATTTAAAATTATTAAAATGGCAAAATTAAAAAGGATTAAATCAAATAAAACAAAAAGTTAAAAAGATATATATATATAATAAATCCGTTGCTTAGTATTGTTGTACCTGAGTCACCTGTGTGTGTGTGTGTGTGTGTGTGTGTATTATATGTGCACACACACACCCCACACACACACACACACACACAACACACACAGGTGACTCGGGTACAACAATAATAAGCAAAAGATTTATTTTTATTTTTTTTAAAAGTAGCACAACATGACAAAAAATAATAATATATTAGGTTAATTCCATCATCCTGCAGAGCCCCTGCTAATTTGATACATCCGATTATTTGGAATTTTGGCTTCTGGAGCCCTCTAGTGACCATTGTGCTTAGTATACGCAGGCTTATTAAATCTCGATCATTGTTGGCTTATTTCCAGAAATGATTTGCACTTTTCTTCTCTTTGTTGCCGACACACGGAGACGCTCTTCAGCCTCCATCATTAATGTGATTATAAGGATACACAGATAACGCTATTTCTGTTTGCAAGAGTCCCAGGCAGAGGGGAGCGCCAGGTTAATGGTCATGTGATGCTGCTTAGCCAATGAAATGACAAATCCCCCAGTGATCAGCTGCAATTTGTGTTCAATTTTCCTGCAGCGCCACCAGAGGAGAAATGCAGCATCGCAAGGTACCCACTGAAATACAACGTAAATAGTCTGGACCGTGCATTGACCATAGCACAAAAAATGCCCTGTGTATCTGGAGTATGGAGTATGTGGCTATGCACTAGGAGGGGAGGTGTCGTAAACAGCTTCGTTCTTAGAGCAGATTTGAGCACGGTACGGACCGGAGGCTTTCTCCTATCCCTGCCATTTAACCCTTTGATTGCTGCAGTTGATTCCGAGATTGGGTCACAAGGATTCCCAGTGTTCAGTGGAGTCTGGGGAATATCTGTGCCATCAGCCCTAGGGACATAGAGTTACCCCAGGGCTGTCTGTATAGTAAGACGACTGTTAGGCTATGTTCACACGGCGTAACTGCGGGGCGTAATTACGTCCCGCAGTTAAGCCGTGTGGTCGGGGGTGGGGCGGGAGCGGGGGAGCGAGGGGGGGGCCGGCACCTCGGCGGCCCATAGACTATCATTGCTAGCGCCGCGTATACGCCGCTAGAAAATGCCATGTCAATTATCTCCTCCCGCGGCGTATTCGCCGAGCAGGGAGAGGAGACGTAATCCATAGTTCTCTATGAGAACTGTGGATTACCGTAGTTAATGGGCCGTTTTCAGCCCGTAATTTGCGCACTCCGGCACGTAATTACGGACCGAAATACGGCCCATTTTAATCCGTGTGAACATGGCCTTAGGGAACACTGTGGACGACATGTCAGTTTAAAGGTGCATTAAATAAGTTTATAGTGTGCCTGAATGTATGAATCTGTCATAAATCTGGTGTCTGGCATACCTTGCATAGCATATCTTAGGCGCATTCAAATCTGTTGTGCCTGGCTCAAACAGCCCCCAGTTTTGGTGTAGGACTGTTCATACATATATAGATTACGGCTACAACAGTTTTTGGGCGCAAAATACACCCAAAAATATGTCGAAGCCCAATTCTGAAATGTCACCCTGTGTGTTGCCCTAACAGCAGCCTGTGTCATACTGACACAGTGTATATGCATGCAGGAGTAAAAGTTTAAAATAGTTATCCCTTAATTGGATTAAAAAAAAAGTTAATAAGATTAAGAATTGTGAAAGGCATAAAAAAAATGAAAAAAATTATTATGCATACATTAAACATAAAAACCCCTTCACATATTAGGTATCCACACATAACAACTGGGGGAAATAATTTAACAAGTTATGTAGGGTGAAAAGTGAATGGTGTGAAAAAAAAAATGAAGAATAACACTTTTTATATTAAAATTATAAAAAAGTAATTTATATACATCCTCAAACTACATCCTAAAAAAAAAATGTCTCCCGCATAAAAAAAACCCTCATACAGCTGCATTGCTGAAAAAAGTTTTCACTGTTGAAATGCAGAGAAGGAAAAAATGGGAAATGTAGCTGGTGCTTAAAGGGGTTTTGCCACAAAGTAAAATTGATGTGGGAAGTTTGTAAATTAAAATAATAAACTTTTCACCATTCATCATATTAAAAATTCTGCACCATTTTTTTTTAGCTGCCCTTAGTGATCCATTGTTTACAGCTGGGTCTCCAGGGGATACACCAGGGCTGAGAGTTCTCAGTCCTGGTGCACATGCTCAGACATCACTTCTTCTCAGGAAGCTCTGAGTGTTCAAACCCCAGGTGCTATCATTTATCCGTCCTCCTTAGTAACTAGTCAAACAGTGCAAAAAAATAAAAAAAAAGAAACCTCAATGAGGTTTGTGCATTGATAAAGAGAAAAAAAATCTACAGGTTTGGTTCCTGCAGGGATTTGAACTGAGGACCCTTGTGCCTGGAGGCAAAAGTTTTACCTCGAGCTACAATGTAGCTTCTTAGGCCCTGTTCATGACGGATTTGGCCGTGGGTTTCGACGCGGTTTCCTTGGCCAAAACCTCGTCCAAATCGTGCCTAGTTTAGTAACATGGTTTCCCATGGGAAACCGTGTTACTGTTCACACGCCGCGGCTTTGGGGCCGTGGCCTTGCCGCGTGTGTTTGAGAACTCTCCTGTCAATTCTTGACAGGGAGTCCTCAGCGCGACGGCCACGCCTGAGGCTCGGGCCTGTGGGAACTCATACATCTTGGATTAATTTTTCCAGTTTTAGCTGGTAGAGATTTCTTTGCATCTGTTTTCTTAGATGGAATAACCTTATAGTAGTAATATTAAATCTGGCTGACTAGGCACATCTGCCATTCAGTTGTCTGGAAAAGCTGGGTGACAATCCCTAAGGGCATGTCCCACGGGAGGGTTTTTGGCGGTTTTTCAGCCGGTTTGCGGTTTTCAGGGCCGCCTGAAAAACCCGGGCCCAAAATGAGCACAAATTGTGCTCTATGGAAAAGCCCTGCAGCAGTCCCATGCACGGGTTTTCCGTCGGGCGGTTTTTTTTCCCCCGCGGGCCGCTCAAAAAACATTGAGCTTTATTCTTCGGTGGTTTCCGGACGGGTATGAACACCTCAGTGGGTGGGGGGAGGGCTGGTCTCTGCTCTTCGCGGAGATAAGCCGTCCCCCCCGCAGCCGTGGGTACATACACAAAACCGGACAAATACCGTTAAGGTAAACCTACCGGTATTTGTCCGCTGCCGTGGGGACGCAGCCTAAGCCTTCTGTATTGGCAACCAATATTGGTTCTCACTTCTTCCTAAAAGGATGTTTCAGATCAAGGGTATGTTCACATGGCACATTGGATCCATTTTTTGATCTGTTTTGGATCCGAAAAACGCATTGCAAAGCGCTGTGTAAATCGCCATAAACACGCAGGTGCATGTTTGGATGCAGCAGAATCGCACCTTATAGTTTTAAATAGGGCGCCTGCTACCTCTTTCGGATCAAGAATTGACATGACAACTCTTTGAACAGATCCAAAAGATGCATCAGAAAGACGCAAGTAAAACACGCATTGGTGATCACTCGTCTGAACGCCGATGCGTGTTTTACATTGAAAGCAATGGAAATCACACTGCACGTTGTTAGATGCATGTTTGGATCCATTTATGGTCCAAGACATGGATTCAAACACACATCTAAAAACTTATCCAACACGCCGTGTGAACATACCCTTATACAGAACACTTGGAAGACAGAACTGAATTTTAGGTGGAAATGTTCCTTGAAGGGAACCTGTCACATAGATTATACCACCCTGGCTGAGGACAGCACAAGTTAATGTCAGACCTGCTGTTTCCAGCGCTGTGTCCCTTATCCTGTAAGATGCAATAGCTTTAAAGCATTTAGTGCTCAAATCTGGTAGAGCGCAGCCTGTTCTGCCACAGAGGAGGCCAGCTTATTCAAGAGCAGGAGTTAGCCCCGCCCAACTGTTGCTAGCCCCACCCACTCATAGCGGATTCACCCTTTTACTTTGAATAGATAGAAACCTGTGAAGAAATGGCATGTGGGTGGGCTAACACCTGTTCATGAATAATCTTGACTCACCTCTGGAAGAACAGTCTGCAAACTGCCAGATTTGAGCAATAATTGCGCTGAAACTGCTGCATCTTGCAGGATAAGGGACACAGCGCTGGAAACAGCAGGTCTGACAATAGCTTGTGCTGCCCTCAACAAGGGGGGCATAACCTAAAGGTTCCCTTTAAAGCATATAATGAACAACTGCTTAAAGGGAACCTGCCACCATGAAATGCTGTGCAATCTACTGTCTGCAGGTTATAGAGCCGAGGGAACTGAGAAGACTGACATATAGCTATATGGGAAAAGATTATGAATAAAAATCCATACACATCGTATGATTAGGAGTCCAGTGGGCGGTCTCACTGTGACGGACAGAATTTCATACGTGAGCATGCATACAGAGAGAGCTGTCTGTCACTAAGTAGGACTGCCCACTGGACTCCTATGCCCAGAATACTGACCCCCCCCCCCCATGTTATATATCAGTTTTCTCAGCTCTCCCTTCTCTATAACATGGCTACTTTTTTGTTCAGTGTTATGGATTCCCTATAATATATTGTTCCATAGTACCATATTATTATTGGAACTGCCCCATTAAGCTCTTAGAATAGAGATACCATATTTTTCGGGCCTTTTTCCCTCTAAAAACAGGACTAAAACATTACCCTTTAATGACATTTGAGTTACAGTTACGCTATGAAGCTGGTAAAGGTGTATGTGGTGGGCTCACTTCCTGAACTTGCTCTGCACATGGCAAATAACTGCTGTTATTAATACCCGGGCCCTTCTGCTAGATGTAACGCTGATCTCAGCATTTCATGCTGTGGTAAAAACAGCTGGTTAAAAAGCGGTGCTGTGGGCTGTATCATTGCCCATCAGTTTCTCCATGACAAGATTGCAGAGTAGCAACTGGTTATTTTGGCATCCAGGGGCCAAATGAAGGCCTTCATGGCTGTCACCTTCCTTCCCCTATATCTGCCAGTCATAGGAGAGCCATTATTGTCCACAGTTTTACAATATATTACTATTGCAGAACAGTGAACAAGATATTGTGCTCCTTAGTGGTCAAGTATTCTAAGGGGGACATGTATGAGAACTGTCTAGGTCTAAGACTGCCTTTGTTGCCCATAGAAACCTGTCAGATCTCATAGACACCAACCAGAGCCATAGCAACCAATCAGATCTCATAGCCACCAGTAGGGGGCCTATAGCAACCAACCAGAGCCCATAGCAACCAATCAGAGCTCTTCTATCATTTTTTTACAGCACTCTATGAAATTAAAGGCGAGCTCTGATCGGTTGCTATGGGCTCTGATCGGTTGCTATGGGCATCACAGACATTCTTACTGTTAGACAGTTTTAATACATAAGGCCCACAATGTTTTTACACCTGCAATCTCTGGCCCCATGACAGGCACTATGGCTGCGATAGTTCTAGTTCCCCCTATAACTATAAGGCATATGAGACTCTCTGATCACAAGATGAAATCCATAGATGAGAGCGCCTTATGCCGTTTGTGGGCTTTATCATTGTCGTGGCTTTGGTAGCCCTCTAGTGGCTGAAGAATGCACTGCAGCCTAAATTGTCTGCTGTTTAAATCTGCACAAATATTCTCTCACTAAGGGTATGTTCACAGCTTTATCCAATAATTGCAAACAATGCCGTATATTAGCAGTGCACACGTTATAGTCCCAGCCGTTAGGAGTACCTTGCTTAGACTCCCCTATATCAATCAAAAACGTACACATAGGCTGTATGGACAAAACATTGAACTTTACTTCTTTTTATAAATTGTGCAAAAAGACATAGTTCTATACGAACACCTTAGGCAATGAAAAAAAATATGAAAACGTGACAGTACTTAGCTGTATAGCTTCTCCTGTTTAGGAGGTGAGTGATAGTCCCATGGTAACTAGTAGGGGCCGATCATGCTGATTGCAGCCCAGTGCCCCCCATGCAATGACGTGCCGTTTTTAGAAGGCACGCCTTCCTTTCTCAAGCATCTCAGGCTTGAGAAAGGAAGGCGCGCCTACGCTATTGTCACCTCTATTGGGTCCTATTCAGACCCCCAACCTTAGGGGGGGGAAGATTGTTTTTGATTTTTATATGTAGGGAGGGGGGGGAGTCTCCTTTTTGGGTGTTTGCACCCCACCACTTCCCCATTTTTAAACCATGCAGGTTCTTGAACGGTATCTTCGCCCCCAAAGGGTATGCAGCTGAATAACCCAATAGAGTGCAATACGTAGGACCCACCGCACTTGAGGTCCCCTTGGTTTTGGATGGTTTAAAGCTTTTTGGGCCAAAAGGGGAAACTGAGAACCAAAAAATTTTTTTCATGAATCTATTAGCATTTTTTTATTTCCCAAAATTTCCTATGTCCCTTTTGAGGGTTTTCCCTTTATCCATAATGTCCCACGTTTTTTGAAATTGTAATGATCTATCCGATGGGCTCCCAGCACGGGTTGCTATACTACAGACCTAGCTTCTCCAGTTTTGGGGAAGCCAGTAAACACCCCCTGAATTCAAAGTGAAACCAAGAAAACAGAACTGAGGTAAGATGAATCAGTGTAGTGAGACAACCCCTTTAAATCGCCTCTGATCCGTCTTGCAATCCACCCATTCTCTGAACCACTTGGTCGCCCTCCTCTGCACCTGTTCTAGCCAGCTTTTCCCTTCTTATAGGGTGCCCCAAAACTGATTTTTTTTTCCCCATTTTGGGGCCCCTCTCAGGGGTTTGTATAGAGGCAAAATTACATTCCTGTCCTGATCATTTCTACCTCTTTTAACCCCTTCCTGACGGACGGTCATAATTATGCGGCTCTAAATTTTTTTCCTCCATGCCTTCGGAAGCCTAACTTTTTTTTTTTTTCCACTTACAAAACGTGGAGGGCTTTTATTTGCAACAAGATGCACTTCTAACGATTAAATTTTATTTAAAAGTATAACGGGGAACCACAAAAATTCCCTAAGTGGGGCAAAATGTAAAAAAAACAAACTTGCCATTTTTGCGAGATTTTTTTTTTTTTATGGCTTCATTTTCGGAAAAAGGATGTTATCTGTATTCCCAAATTTTCCCGTTATGTTTTGGTATTGAAAAAAAAAATTCCAAACTTCCCCCATTTTTGAAATTTGCGCCGGGCCATTTTGCCGACCAATAGCTTTTGTGCACTAACACCATGGACATAATAGGGGGCTTTTTTTTTGGGGGTTGAATGATTTTTTATCTGCATTTTGAACATGTGGTTTTTTGATAAAATTTTTATTCCAATTTTTTGTAAATGTAAAATACCAAAAAAAAGCAATTTTGTCTTTTGGGAATTTTTTTTTCTTCTACATGTTCGCGTAGGGAAAAAATTTATATTAAAATTTAATAGATCGGACTTTTGGGGACGGGGCGATACCGAATATTGTAATTTTTTTATTTTATTTTTTTATTTGAAAAATTGGCGAAAGGGGGGTAAATTGAATTTTTTAATTTCCTTTTTTTTTACACTTTAAAAGGGGGTTTTTTTTTTTACTTTAAGGCATGTTCACACGGCTTTATTTCAGAACTATTTACTCGGGATTGCCGATCGTAAATCTTCCGAAATCAGTTGAAAACATTGCAAAAATGCCTCTAATTTGGGGCACTATTTGAACTGATTTCCCGACGGTTCACCATCACAATCTTTTGGGGGTGGTGAACCGTCCGTAAAAATTGACGCCATTTTTTTTTCCCCGTCCGGATTGCCGTCTCAATCCCGGGGGCAATGGGGACGGAATTTGCTCGTGTGAACGACAGCCGTATTTTCATTGAAATCAATAAAATTTTAGGCTGTGACTTATTTTCGACTGATTTCCGAGGGTTTTTGACGATCTCAATCCGTCGGAAAATCCGGGGGGCGAAAATAAGCCGTGTAACGGGCCTAACTTTGAGTCCACCTGGGGGCCTTCCCACAAGGGGGCACACTTATAAACAGCCTAAGCATTGAAAAACAACGCATTAAGGGTACCAAAAATGGTGGTTTCCCCTTTTTTCTGCTTAGGGCTGGAAGTGCGGAAAAAAAAAAAAAACTACACGTAAAGGGCCCCTCGCTCCATTTTACCTATTGGGGACCAGCGATTTAAAACTGCTGATGTCTCGACCCGGGAGTGAAAAACGGTGCGCAGCACCCAAAAACCAATGGGGCCCCCCCCCAGGGCCCGGGTGTTTCAATTTTCCCGTTAAACCCCCGGGGCTTTACTTCCCTCAAGTTTTTGTCAAGGATTTGCCCCCTTATTATTTGCCTTTGGGGCAGTGCCTGGGATGGGTCACTGAATTAAAGACTATTGTCTACCAATATCCCCAAGTCTTTTTCAGGCATGCGGTTTCACAGTATCTTACTATTACACAGATAACAGGGACAAGTATTACATACTTTCAACTACTAATTTTTTTTTTTTTTTTTTTTTTTTTACACATTGGGTTCATGGTTTTTTAAAAATATATTTTTTAAAGTTCTCCTGTATACATAACTCCCTCTGACCTCCCCTCTATGAGCTCTGAGAGCACAGCAGTGAGGTTTGCTTGACATCCTTTTTTCACCAGCGAAAACCCCAGAAAAATTAAAGGCCTCGTTCACATGGCTTATTTCAGAACGTATTTACAACATTCCGATGAAATACTTTTGAAATCATTGAAAATCAGTTGCAAATAGTGCCACAAGTGGGCACGTATTTGTAACTGTTCCCGACGGATTCACCATCCCCAATCATTGTAGGGGGTGTGCCTCCGAAAAAATTGACATGTGAAATTTTTTTTTCCGTCCCATTGCCGTCCAATCCCGGGCCGAAACCGGGCCCGGGCACGCGTCGTTTGAACGACGGCCGTATTTTCTATTTGAAACAAAAAAAATAGGCTGTACTTATTTTGGACGGATTTGCCGACGGATTGACAACGTCAAAACCGTCGGCAAAATACGCCGAAATAACCGTTTTTAACGAGGCCTAAGGGTCTGTTCACCGGGTTTTTTTTGGGTCTTTCCCATATTTGGGGGCGTACTGCGCTCTAATATGAAAAAATGCGCCCCCAAACATTATGGTAATCGACAAATTTTTTTTATAGGAACCAGGATTTCGCCTCCCCTCCCCGGCCTTTAAAACATCGATTTTCGCGCGGGGAATTTACAGCGGGCCCCCCAATTAAGCCCTGTGAACATAGCCTAAGTGTTATCAGCAGCATCTGATGTTTGAAAAAAACCCAAAACTCAATAGTACAGAAAGATATCCCTACCATGTATTACTGGTCATTGCCTAATGACCTAGTGGTCCAGTCTAATCTTTTCACCCCCGTTGAGAGAACAATAGAGCAATCAAATTCATTTCATACCATTTTTTAATGAACATATACAAAAAAGCAGCAAACTAAGTAAAGTGAGATTAGTTTTTCCAGGCCATTCAAGGGTTATCTCACAGCTAAAGGGAAATATATATTTTATATGTAATTTTAAATTGCATAGGACTGCCGAAATAAAAAACAAATATTGCCAGAAATTTTAGAAAAAGTTTTTCAGGAATATAGATTATAACAACAATACTCCTGTCTGATGAAAGTGTCCTATTAATACAACTGGCAATAATCAACCCATATTAAAGGACCCTGAGTGACCTTGGCGAGGCAGCCGCATTATTTCTTCTTGCTTATCACACTTTTTAGAGTCTCCTTTTAAAGGGATTTGCCTTTCATTTTTTGCCTTACATGCCGGGAAGGAAATAAGGGCCCCACATACACTTGTACAGGGGCACAAGAAACACAGGTGACCTTAATGAGTCGAAAATGTAATAAAGTGAACAAACGCCTTCAGGTGAATAAACTATACTAATGTCTATTTAAATTACTGTTACAAATTTGCCTTCTTCCTCCTTCACACACAATGACAGGCATAGTTACCAGAGGAGCAGTGACCTAGGCTGCAGTTCTGAATGATAGGTTGTTTGCGTTTTTTAAAAATTTTTTCATGTCCCATCTGTATATCTGTGTTTTTTTAACCTCATTTTTTTTCTGTTTCTTGGGCTGTGATGTCAAGGTTTTCTGATGACCTTTTTGAGGCCCCATGCAGGAAACATGGTGTGCATTATGCCTGTACTGCGACATCACTGTGTACATTACCCCTGTACTGTCATGTCACTATGAGCTCTATTGGCCTGACATCACTGTGTGCATTATTTCTGTTCTGTGACATCATTGTGTGCATTATTTCGTACCCTGCTTTACCGAGGGGATCTGTTTATATATACACACGGTGCTAATTTCTGTAAAATTTTACACAGTGTTTTCATTACTTTTGAATTGTCATTATTGTGTGCATTATCTCTGTCCTATGACTTCACAGTGTGCATTATCCATGCACTGTAACATCACTGTGTGCATTATCTCTGTATGGTGACATCACTGTGTGTGTCATACCTGTACTGTGACTTCACTGTGTGCATTATCTTTGTACTGTAACATCACTGTGTATTATCCATATACTAGGACATCACTGTGTGCATTATCTCTGCACTATGACATCACTGTGTGCATTATTACATTTTGCGCCCTGTGAACATACCCAAACTGTTTATGTTCTATACTTCCCTGAAGGGTCACATTAGAGGGGGACCCCATTCCATGTTTTGCAGAGGAGTTCCATTGTTGTTTGTGCCTAAATGTAGGTGTTGTTGATGGCATTTTGTACAGTTGTTTTTAGTTTCATATTAGCGCGAGCTCTCAAAATACATGATGTACTATATGCGCCGCAGTACATCGTGTGAACATACCCTTAGGGTCGGGTTGGCAAGCAGGCAGGGACAGCCTTGGGGGACTTAGTCCTCGGGTGCACTATCTGTTTGTCTCTATCTGTGTATTCTCTCTGGGGGTCCCTAATACTGACATTATTGATGATTGGTACCAGGCCCGGACTGGCCATAGGGCAAACCGGGCATTTGCCCGGCGGGCCGCTGGGGTCCGGGCCGCAGGGCCGGCTCGGATCGCCCGCCGATGGGACCAGTGTTCCCCCCGGCGGGCCCCGAGTCCCGGTGGCGGTCTGTGGCGCGCTACAGGGGCCACAATGGTCGCATCAGCGACCGGACCCCTGTGGCAGGAGGCCTATAGGCCCCCCCTCGCCACACGGCTGTACGGCCGGGTCACCGACCCAGCCATGCAGCCATCACGGCCGCCGCCTGCACCGCGCGGTGCAAGCAGCAGCCAAGGCTGAACAGCGGGGATCTACTGATCCCATCTGTCAGCTCCCAGGAGGCCGCAGGGCAGGCGTGCGATGTGATAACGTCATTGCGCGCCCGCTCCACGTCCTGCACTCTGCTGCCGGCGGCCTCGGGGAAGAAGACAGAAGAGGAAGCAGAGACCTCAGGTAAGTATAGTTTTTACTTATTTTTTAAAAACTACTGCCCTGTCTACCTGTCCTGCCTAGCTATATACCAGCCCTGGCTACCAGCCCTGCCTAGCTATATACCAGCCAGGCTACCAGCCCTGCCTAGCTATGTACCAGCCCCGGCTACCTGCCCTGCCTAGCTATGTACCAGCCCCGGCTACTCCTGTATAATACCTGCCCTGGCCTACCCTTGTAAACCAGCCCTGGCTACCTGCCGTGCCTAGCTATTTACCAGCCCTGGCTACCTGCCCTGCCTAGCTATATACCAGCCCTGGCTACCTGTCCTGCCTAGCTATATACCAGCCCTGGCTACCTGTCCTGCCTAGCTATATACCAGCCCTGGCTACCTGTCCTGCCTAGCTATATACCAGCCCTGGCTACCTGTATACCTGCCCTGCCTAGCTATATACCAGCCCTGGCTACCTGTCCTGCCTAGCTATATACCAGCCCTGGCTACCTGTCCTGCCTAGCTATATACCAGCCCTGGCTACCTGTCCTGCCTAGCTATATACCAGCCCTGGCTACCTGTATACCTGCCCTGCCTAGCTATATACCAGCCCTGGCTACCTTCCCTGCCTAGCTATATACCAGCCCTGGCTACCTGCCCTGCCTAGCTATATACCAGCCCTGGCTACCTGCCCTGCCTAGCTATATACCAGCCCTGGCTACCTGTCCTGCCTAGCTATATACCAGCCCTGGCCAGCTGTCCTGCCTAGCTATATACCAGCCCTGGCTACCTGTATACCTGACCTGCCTAGCTATATACCAGCCCTGGCTACCTGCAACCCTGCCCTGTCTACCTGACCTGACTAGCTATATACCAGCCCTGGCTACCTGTCCTGCCTAGCTATATACCAGCCCTGGACTACCTGCCTGCCTAGCTATATACCAGCCCGGCTACCTGTCCTTTTGCCTAGCTATATACCAGCCCTGGCTACCTGTCCTGTCTAGCTATATACCAGCCCTGGCTACCTGTCCTGCATAGCTATGTACCAGCCCCGGCTACCTGTATACCTGCCCTGCCTAGCTATGTACCAGCCCAGGCTACCTGCCCTGCCTAGCTATATACCAGCCCTGGCTACCTGCCATGCCTAGCTATATACCAGCCCTGTCTACCTGCCCTGCCTAGCTATATACCAGCCCTGGCTACCTGTCCTGCTTAGCCTATGTAATGCCCGCGAATTGCCCTGGCTACCTGTTTATAAAACACTACCACTGCCCTGCCTAGCTTTATATCAGCCCTGGCTACCTGTCCTGCCTAGCTATATACCAGCCCTGGCTACCAGTATACCTGCCCTTCCTAGCTATATACCAGCCCTGGCTACCTTCCCTGCCTAGCTATATACCTTCCCTGGCTACCTGCCCTGCCTAGCTATATACCAGCCCTGGCTACCTGTATACCTGCCCTGCCTAGCTATATACCAGCCCTGGCTACCTGCCCTGCCTAGCTATATACCAGCCCTGGCTACCTGCCCTGCCTAGCTATATACCAGCCCTGGCTACCTGTATACCTGCCCTGCCTAGCTATATACCAGCCCTGGCTGCCTGTATTACTGCCCTGCCTAGCTATATACCAGCCCTGGCTACCTGGATACCTGCCCTGCCTAGCTATATACCAGCCCTGGCTACCTGTATACCTGCCCTGCCTAGCTATATACCAGCCCCGGCTACCTCTATACCTGCACTGCCTAGCTATATACCAGCCTGGCTACCTGTATACCTGCCCTGCCTAGCTATATACCAGCCCTGGCTACCTGTATACCAGCCCTGCCTAGCTATATACCAGCCCTGGCTACCGGTATACCTGCCCTGCCTAGCTATATACCAGCCCTGGCTACCGGTATACCTGCCCTGCCTAGCTATATACCAGCCCTGTCTAGCTGTATACCAGCCCTGTCTAGCTGTATACCTGCCCTGTCTACCTGTATACCTGCCCTGTCTAGCTATATACTGCCCTGTCTACCTGTATACCAGCCCTGTCTAGCTGTATACCTGCCCTGTCTAGCTGTATACCTGCCCTGTCTACCTGTATACCAGCCCTGTCTGCCTATAAGTGGCCCTTCCTGGCTACATACTGGCCCTGCCTGCCTACATACTGGCCCTGCCTGCCTACATACTGGCCCTGCCTGCCTACATACTGGTCCTCTGACTGCCCTCCCCATTACTGGTCCTAGCTGGCTAATTACTGCCCCTGGCCCTAGCTGGCTAATTACTGCCCCTGGCCCTAGCCGGCTAATTACTGCCCCTGGCCCTACCTGGCTAATTACTGGCCCTACCTGGCTAGTTACTGGGGGCAGCCCTAGCTACCTGGCTGATTACTGGGGGCAGCCCTAGCTACATGGCTGATTACTGGGGGCAGCCCTAGCTACATGGCTAATTATTGGGGGCAGCCCTAGCTACAGGGCTGATTACTGGGGGCAGCCCTAGCTACCTGGCTAGTTACTGGGGGCAGCCCTAGCTACCTGGCTAGTTACTGGGGGCAACCCAAGCTACCTGGTTAGTTACTGGGGGCAGCCCTAGCTACCTGGCTAGTTACTGGGGGCAACCCTAGCTACCTGGCTAGTTACTGGGGGCTTATCACAGTGGTAGGCCCTGTCTACCTACCAAATTAATGGAGGAAGGCCCTGTTTACCTACCTAATGGGGGTCTACCTATTTACATGCCACTTATCTGACATTTTTTAATTTCTAATTTTTCGGGTCTAACATAGCTGTTTGGGGAATGGATAGGAAAGTGCTGGAAGAGAGAGGAGCCTAAAACGTATTTGTGGTAAATTCTACAGAGACGAGTAGTGACCACTAGAAGAAGACATTGCATGCTGTACCGGACAGAGAAAGAAATGGAAGGGAACAACTCATCAGAGATGACGTCATGGAGGTTTGGGCAAGAAGGAGACGAAAAGGAGAAGAGAACAACTCCCATCAGAGATGACGTCTCCTGTGAGTCCCTGCTGTCAGGGGTCATTTTACTTCTGTGTTGAATCAGTGCTGTATTCATGTGATGGTGACCTGACTACTGGAGATGTGATTGGTTGTAGGTTAGGTTGGTGCTTATGTAGTCAAAATCGTACACATAGGCTGTATGGACAAAACATTGAACTTTACTTCATTTTTATAAATTGGTGCATCAAAGACATAGTTCTATGACGAACACCTTAGGCAATGAAAAACATATGAAAACGTGGCAGTACTTAGCTGTATAGCTTCTCCTGTTTAGGAGGTGAGTGATAGTCCATGGTAACTAGTAGGAGCGATCATGCTGAGTTGCAGCCCAGTGCCGCCATGCAATGACGCGACGTTTCGGAAGGCACGCCTTCCTTTCTCAAGCATGCGTTGTAAAGGCACGTCATCCTCTTATTCACTGACCATGATTACACAGGTGTGCATGTCATGTTATCTATACTAAAAACAATATACAATATCACTGTTAAAAACAATATAATATCTCAAGCTTAGAGGACATGAAAAAAGGTTATAGGAGCATATTTTATATAGTGCATAAGTTACAAATAGCAAGTAGACTCAAAGATCTCATTTAACCCCTTTGGTGCAATTGTATCCATTGTTGCAATCCAATACGCCTCCCTCTGTAGTAACCTAGTTTTATTTTGGCATATATCTGAGATGTTCACTTGTTCAAGTACACACCAACGTAAATCACAGATATTATGTCGGTATTCATTGAAATGTTTCGCTACAGTTGTTTCACCAAATTTTGTGGGTACGTCTGAGCTCTCTTTTTTGTTTTTAAAATTTCTAATAGCACTTTTATGTTCCCCATCCTGATTCTCACTGGGCGTGGTCTGTCCTATATACCATTTGCTACATGGACATTTTAAACATGTAGATTATGTTGTTGCTAGTGCAACTAAAGTATCCTTTTAATGGTATATCATATCCCTGGTGCGGATGTTTAATTGTTGAACCTTTAATAATAGCGGAACAGTTGTTGCACGATAGACAGGGATGTGTCCCATTACGTTTAGTCCGAAGGATTTTTTGTCTGGAAATCTGTGTAGGGCGCAAGTCAGATTGTATAAGGCTGTTGCCTATTGTTTTACCACGTTTATATATGAAACGTGGTTTGTCCCTAAACAGGTGTCCAAACTTGGGGTCAGATTGTAGCAAGTGCCAATTATGATTAATGGCATTTTTTATGATTTAGAATGTTTATCATACGTGGAAATGAAATTATATCTAGGTTGTTGTTTATTCATTACTTTCCCTTTAGAAACTCTTCTATTTTTTTGCTCTGATTTCTAAACCTATCTGTACAATTTTTTCTCATTGTAACCTTCTTTTCGTGAATTTGTTAACCAATTCCTGCATTTTTAAATCATACATATCAATATCTGAACAATGCGACGTGCCTTATCATTTGGCTTTTTGGTATGCCATAAAATATTGAAGGGGTATGAAAACTTGATCGATGGAGAATGTTATTGCGTTCTGTGGGTTTAGAATATAGCGTTGTTTGGAATGTATTACTACTTGAGTCCCTAATAATTTTAACATCCAAATATTCTATTTCAGTCTTCTGAATATTTATGCTAAATTTAATCAATGGATGTCGAGAATTGAGATACCCCACAAATTCATTTAGTTGTTTCTCATTCCCCGTCCACATTAAGATGACGTCATCGACATAACGCTGCCACAACTTTATATGTGTGGAAAATTCCGAAGTATGTACATGATCAATTTCAAACCTGATCATGAAAAGATTGGCTGCACTAGGCGCGACAGGCGAGCCCATAGATAAGCCTTGGATCTGTAAAAAATATTCATTTCCAAATTGAAAATAGTTTTTTAGCAGCACCAAATCGAATAACGTCATCAAAAAGGTTATGTGTCTATTGGTTAAAGTTACATCATGCATTAGAGCTTCTCTGACTGCCTGTACACCCAAATCATAAGGTACGTTTGTATATAGTGACTTAATATCAAGTGTGAAAAAACTTTGAGACTCTCGGTTCACATATTTTGATCAAAAGATGTTTAAGCTGCCCACGACTTTCAACGTGATCTCAAAATCGGGCAGTCCTATCCTATCTTTACCTCTCAATCGAGCCAATCAGGCCTCTCGCTGGGTCAACCGACCTCCATTATTCAGAGAGAAAAAATAAAAAAACACCCACCTGCAAGCTGCCCTTCTTATGACAGCTTGTGAGAGTGGGCGGGGACAGAAACCCAAAATGGAAGCACCCCTTCCTTCCCATATAGGTTAAAATCAATGTACACCAAGTATAACGTATGTTTCTGCACACAAAAACATTTCTGAAAAAACGTATGCAAACCTGGGTGCCACTGGCAGGGTGCGGCACACATTAATTATACATGTACACACGCACACCCTGCCAGGCACATCTGCAAAAAGGGCAATACACTACGTGGAAATCCCTAAAGAAGCATTTACACTATCTATCATACATGAAAAAAACTTTGAGACTCTCGTTTCACATATTTTGATCAAAAGATGTTTAAGCTGCCCACGACTTCAACATGATCTCAAAATCGGGCAGTCCTGTCCTATCTTTACCTCTCACTCGAGCCAATCAGGCCTCTCGCTGGGTCAACCGACCTCCATTATTCAGAGAGAAAAAATAAAAAACACCCAACCTGCAAGCTGCCCTTCTTATGACAGCCTGTGAGAGTGGGCGGGGACAGAAACCCAAAATAGAAGCACCCCTTCCTTCCCATATAGGTTAAAATCAAGTGTGCACATGAACGTAACGTCATCACACTCCACGGTTTGAATTTTTTTGAGAAATTGGTTAGTATCAGTAAGACAAGAAAGTTCTTTTTTTATATGTTTCTGTAGAAAACCATCTATGTAAACTGCCAGGGGCTCTAAAAGAGAGCCCATGCCAGACACGATGGGTCTACATGGTGGCGACGTTAGGTCCTTGTGCACCTTTGGTACAAAATAGATAATAGGAACCCGAGGATGGGTTACTGTTAATAAATTCTGTGTGTTTAGATCAATAATGTCTGAAGTAAGTGCTTCCTCCAACAATGTATCAATTTCTTGTTTAATTTCAATGGTGGGATCATAGGTTAATTTTCTATACACTTCAGCATCTATTAGATGTTCATTCGCTTT
This sequence comes from Phyllomedusa bahiana, assembly GCA_025379985.1. Classification (NCBI taxonomy): domain Eukaryota; kingdom Metazoa; phylum Chordata; class Amphibia; order Anura; family Hylidae; genus Phyllomedusa; species Phyllomedusa bahiana. The sequence goes on from JAODAL010006091.1 coordinate 130,892, forward strand.
ATTTACATAAAAATTCCGGTCCATGATAACTGTTGCCCCCCCTTGAGATATTTATACTGTTTTTAACAGTGATGTTAGTATATTGTTTTTAGTATAGATAACAGGACATGCACACCTGTGCAATCATGGTCAGTGAATAAAGAGGATGACGTGCCTTTACAACGCATGCTTGAGAAAGGAAGGCGTACCTTCCGAAACGTCGCGTCATTGCATGGCGGCACTGGGCTGCAACTCAGCATGATCGGCTCCTACTAGTCTACTATGGGACTAATCACTCACCTCCTCAACACAGGAGAAGCTATTACAGCTAAGTACTGCCCCCACGTTTTCATATGTTTTTCAGTTGCCTAGGTGTTCTCATTAGAACTATGTCTTTTATGCACCAATTTATTAAAAATGAAGTAAAGTTCAATGTTTTGTCCATACAGCCTATGTGTACGTTTTTGATTGATATAGGGGAGTCTAAGCAAGGTACTCCTAACGGCTGGGACTATAACGTGTGCACCGCTAATATACGGCATTGTTTGCAATTATTGGTGCTTATGTAGTGTCAGTGTGGGCTTGTCACTGATTGTAAAGTGCACACCTGACTCTGTGATGAGGGGTTTCTCTGCACCACTGTTTCTTTCTTGCTTGTGTGTAGGCTGCTTTCACACGGAGCGGTTTTGGTGCATTTTTTGTGTAGAAATGTACAGCATTAACTGCTCTGCCTTTCTGCACAAAAACGCACCAAAAACACATCAAAAACACTCCGTGTGAAAGCAGCTTTATAGTGTAATTTATTTTAGAAAGTGGCGAGGTGCGAGAACAAGGGAAATTTTTTAAGCGGATATTGTATGTGGGCTGGTGGGGACTTAGTGCCAGGGCTGATTTTTATTCCCAGTCCGGCCCTGATTCGTACCCTGAATATATAATAGTACTAATAATATAAGAAACATTTTATTAGAACTACTATAAGAATTGTCTAAAATCACCGGATGGGATCGAATATCAAGGACCTTTATCTCTGTGCAAAGAGCAGCTAGAAAGAGCGTCTCTCAGTCTGGAGTTCTCGACATGTGTATGAACTACAAGGACAGTCTATTTCAGTGAGCACTGTGTAATACTCAATCTCTCCTGTGATGGCGCTGTTACCAGCTTCCTTTCTAACACAGAGATTGCTTATAGTGGACAGCCCCTTTACAATCCTTTAATCCAGCATTAATTAGTGGAGAGTTTTCATTAGTCAGGTGTGATTAGAGCACAGTTTTGTAGAATAATATGGAATATCATAAAACCTTTAGACTTGGTAGACAGGTAACCAATCCAGACCAAGTGCTCATCAGATATTTCATGTTCACGTTTTAGGCTATGTTCACACGGCTTATTTCGGGGCGTATTTACAGATGTATTTACGTCCGCAAATACGTCCTGAAATATGTTTCAAATACGTGTCACAAAGTGTGGCGCGTATTTCGCGTTGTAAATACAATCCCCATTCTTTACTATGGGGATTTACGTTGCGAAATACGCCTCAATAAGTGACAGGCGATCGTTTTTACAGACGTATTTACGTCTGCAAATACGTTGCAAAAATACGCCTCGTGTGAACGCCGAGGTGTATTTCACATTGTAATCAATGCTAATCTAATTGTTTATTATTTGAAACGTATTTCAGGATGTATTTGCGGATGTAAATACGTCCGTAAATATGCCCTGAAATAAGCCGTGTGAACATAGCCTTATTGTATCCTATGCTTTCTCTGTCTGATTATCTGAAATATTTAATAATCCAACACCCGATCCAATTCATTACGGATTAAAGATTTTTTTTTTTTTGCCAATTTTTAAATAACTGTTCTATAATTTTACATTTCTTGGCCTTCACAAAGATTCATGAAACACATGGCAATGGAAACGTGAATGCAGCTGGTCTGAAATATTTCAAATATGGAAAAGACTTTATAAATGTTCAATATGTGAATGGTGAGGGAAGCCAGATCTCCTCTAACTATATCACATAAATCAGAATCCATTGTACCTAGCCAGGGATTTATGAAGTCGTCTTCTTGTCTGCTGAAGCAAAGTCCTGCGAACACTTGAGCGCCAGTAGAGCTGTGCGCTAATCTCCAGGACGGGACTGTGCACATATTGAGCACATATGTGGGAGAGGTCAGCCAGCTTCCTCGCAAAATATCACTGACTTCACTGCCATGAATCAGGATTGAGATTGAATGACAATGCTGCGGAGTACAGAGCCAAGTCACAGAGGTGGGGTAAGGCTATGTTTGGTCTGGGGCAAAAACCCAATACTCATTTGACGTTATGTCTACTAAGCAGGAGAAAAAAGCAGTCGAATACAGAAAACCCACATATATAGGTGTGTGTGTGTGTACATATATATATATATATATATATATATATATTATATATATATATATATATATATAACACATATCATATTTAATTATTGTAGTATATGTATATATACAATTATCAATAAAAGTTATACATATATTATGTATATATATATATATATATACATATATATATGATATATTGATTTTTATTGTAGGTACACTACGTCTGTGAGAGACAGAACCTAAAACAATCCAGAAAATCACGTTGTGTGATTGCTAAATAATTAATTTAGCATTTTATTGCATGAATTAAGTTTTTTATCACCTACCAACCAGCAAGAATGCTGGCTCTTGCACACCTGTTAGTTTTTCTTTGACAAGCACTCCTACTTTGCACTCATTACCTATATTAATTATACCTGTTTGTTACCTATATAAAAGACACCTGTCCACACTCAATCACAGTCCAACCTCTCCACCATGGTCAAAACCTAAGAACTGTCTAAGGACACCAGAGACAAAATTGTAAACCTGCACAAGGGTGGGATGGGCTACAGGACAATAGGCAGCAGCTTGGTGAGAAGGTAACAACTGTTAGCGCAATCATTACAAAATGGAAGAGACACAAGATGACTGTCAATCTTCCTAGGTCTGGAGCTCCATGAAAGATCTCGCCTCATGAAGTAAGGATGATTCTGAGAGGTCAGGAATCAGCCCAGAACTACATGGGAGGACCTGGTCAATGACCTGAGTAGAGCTGGGACCACAGTCTCTTGTTTTGGTACCATAAAAAAAATTCATACAATTTCTATTTTTCAAATTTTTGCTATTTTCTGCAACTAATAACTCTTTTATACTTCTATCTACAGACTTGAGTGAGGCGGCATTTTTTGCCGGCGGAAGTGCACTTTTTATTGGTACCAGGTTGTAATATTTGCAGCCTTTTGGATCACTTTTATTCCAATTTTTAGGGGATGTGAAATGACCAAAAACCCACACAATTTTGGCATCTAGAATTTTTTTCTCTTCTACAGTAACAAGCATATGGGATAAATTATGTTAAATTTTAATAGATCAGACTTTTACGGATGAGGAAATACCAATTATGTGTAACTTTGTTATTATTTAATTTTTTTTATCCGTGAAATGGCAAAAGAGGGGGGATTTGAACTTATAATATATTTTCACATTATTTATATTTTTACTTTAACATTGAGTCCCCTTATGGTACTTCACTGGCAGTTGTCAGCTGTCACTAGCAGCCAGCACCCACTGCCTATGTAGCTGGATCAAAGCCCGTTACCGACTCCATGACATACTAGTACATCAAATGTCGTTAAGGGATTAAATATTAACAACTGTGATGGACTTTATTTTTGGGCTTGGCAAAGTTACCATATAAAAGGATCAATACAGGCTAAGCAAACACACAGTATAATACGCAGTGCAGAACCTCAGGGGTGGGGCATGACCAAGAGATGTTTTTTATTGTGTTAATCTCCGCCCCTGCAGCCCTTCCCGCTCCAACATAACACAGTTTATCAGTTTTGTTGTGCATTAAGACTCACAGGGGACAGAGTCTTCAGGAAGATGTTTATTCACGACCATCTGGAAGCATTAACGCACTAACACCTTTTTGAAACCTGTAGGCCCTAAGCACAGATGGATGCGGATGGACTTGAGCTGCTGCATAGGACCCACTAGTTTAGATCTGGTTGCAAGAAATATTTAGCGTGTGAAAATGGTTCTTGCAAAAAGTATCATTCAACCCTTTTTTTCACCCAAACTGAGTTGTAGAGGTAAATGCTACAATTTTGGTTGCCTTCAGTCACCATGTAGGAGAAATTTTGCACAGTAGTTCCAGCTACGATAAACACAAATTAAGAAATTTACCAGCTTGGAATGTTGGAACTTATAACAACATTGTGACAAAGGGTGGACATTCACTCTAAAGCCAAAGGAGAAGAAGGGCTCCAGAAATCTCATGACATTAGCTGCGCTGTTGGTAAATCCTATGAAATATTTTAATGCGGCCTAGGGAACAGAACATACATTGTTAGGCTTTCCACTCTCCTTCAGGAATTTGCACAAAAAATTGAAAGTAATCACATTCTTTCCTCTTCTACTCAACTACTGCAAACAAGTGGAGACTGAAGGATATCAAAGACTAGATTCATGCATCCTTACATAAGAATTTAAGCTTTTCCGTACAATGACCTTCTTCATGTACGGACTGACCTTTAACCCTCTGCAAACCCACATACTCTATAATGTTTACTCCTAATACTAGAGCTGATCCATAAAATCGTGTAATTGACAAAATGATCTAGACTTTAACTGATTGCCATCAGATGACACATGTGGGCACTGCTACTGTGTCCATGTCACCAGAAGACGAAAGGTGTAATACAAAAGTCCAAAAACTGTATGTACCCCAAGCTCAGATGGGCCTATAAGGGAGAAGGGGATCCTGTGCATTGCTGGCCTAGGGCTGCTTTTCAGGGAGAGTGACAGAAAGCAAGAGGCAGAGTGCAGTCATGTACAGTAGCTCTAGGATCTGCCCCAAGAATTACCTCCACTGGTGGGCCCCAGAAACCAACTTCACTGGTGGGCTCCAGGAATTAGCGCCACTGGTCAGTCTCAAGAATCCCCTCCACTGGTGGTGCCCAAGAATCCCCTCACTGGTGGTGCCCAAGAATCCCCTCCACTGGTGGTGCCCAAGAATCAACTCCACTGGTGGTGCCCAAGAATCCCCTCCACTGGTGGTGCCCAAGAATCCCCTCCACTGGTGGTGCCCAAGAATCCCCTCCACTGGTGGTGCCCAAGAATCAACTCCACTGGTGGTGCCCAAGAATCCTCGCCACTGGGGGACCCCAAGAATCAGCTCCACTGGTGGGCCCAAGAACCAACTCATTTTATGCAATGATCAACGCTAATTGTTACAAACAAAGGGAGTATCTGAGGAGGGAGACTCCCCTTTTTGATCACATTATAGGGGTTCCCTGCTTAACACTATCAGGCTTTTTACTGTGTATGTACAAACAGCCCAGGGTCCATGGAAAGCCAATATTCCTCTTTGCTCAGAAACATCTTCCTGGTTACTATTAGGGTATGTTAACACATGGTGTATTGCGATGTGTATAGTACGCGTCACAATACAGCGGGTGTTTTGGAGCGATGCGCTAATCAGCACTTCATTCCAAAGCACAGCGGGGGGTAGAGGGCGGCCAGGCACCGGTCCCATAGACATTCATTGTCAGCGTTGCATATTCGCCACTAACAATTGACATGTCACTTTTCGTATTGTACATGCGGGGGTACGAAGCATAACCCATAGCTCTCTGAGAGCTATATTTTACCGTAATTGCGGCACGCATTTTGACGCATATAACGCGCGATGTGTGGTGAAATGTACGCCAAAATAAGCGGTGTGAACATACCCTTAGTGCGTTATACTTGAAAATTAAACTTAAATTTAAAAAAAAAAATATAATAATAAAAATGTAAAAAAAAGCACACAAACTTTTTAAAAAAAAATAAAAATAAAATAAACCTCAAAATCCTAAGAATCCAGATATAGAATAATATTCACCTATTTGGTATTGTCAACAGGTACAGTAAATGTTAATGATTAAATAATATAAAAACTGCTACAGAATGACTGTTTTCTGCATTCTTTTGCCGAAATAAAAATGTTTGCAAATGAGTTGAATAAAGGGGTCATGTAATTTTCCAAAAAATAAAAATAAAAGTCCATATGTAACAATAACAAA